>CM066343.1:170383207-170638207 GCA_033807585.1 Hydrophis major
CCTTCCCTTCCTCTCCAATTCCCTTCTCTTTCCTTCCCTTCCCTTCCCTGCCCCGTCCTTCCTTCCTCCATCCCTCCTTCTCCTTCCCTTCCTCTCGAATTCCCTTCTCTTTCCTTCCCTTCCCTTTCCTTCCCCTTCCTTTCTTCTCCATCCCTCCTTTTCCTTCCCTTCTATTCCTCTCCAATTCCCTTCTCTTTCCTTCCGTTCCCTTCCCTGCCCCTTCCTTCCTTTCTCCATCCCTCCTTCTCCTTCTCCTTCCCTTCCTCTCCAATTCCCTTCTCTTTCCTTCCTTTCCCTTCCCTGCCCCTTCCTTCCTTCACCATCCCTCCTTCTCCTCCCCTTCCTTCCTCTCCAATTCCCTCCTCTTTCCTTCCCTTCCCTTCCCTTCCCTGCCCCTTCCTTCCTTTCTCCATCCCTCCTTCTCCTTCCCTTCCCTTCCTCTCCAATTCCCTTCTCTTTCCTTCCATTCTCTTCCCTTCCCCTTCCTCTCATCCCTCCTTCTCCTCCCTTCCTCTCCAATTCCCTCCTCTTTCCTTCCCTTCCCTTCCCTTCCCTGCCCCTTCCTTCCTTCCACCATCCCTCCTTCTCCTCCCCTTCCCTTCCTCTCCAATTCCTCCTCTTTCCTTCCCTTCCCTTCCTGCCCCTTCCTTCCTTTCTCCATCCCTCCTTCTCCTTCCCTTCCCTTCCTCTCCATTTCCCTTCTCTTTCCTTCCATTCCCTTCCCTGCCACTTACTTCCTTTCTCCATCCGTCCTTCTCCTTCCCTCCCCTTCAATTCCTTTCTCTTTCCTTTCCTTCCCTTCCCTGCCCCTTCCTTCCTTCCTCCATCCCTCCTTCTCCTCCGCTTCCTCTCCAATTCCTCTCTTTCCTTCCCTTCCTTGCCTCTTCCTTCCTTCCTCCATCCCTCCTTCTCCTTCCCCTCCCTTCCCTCTCCAATTCCCTTTTCCTTCCTTCCTTCCCTTCCCTTCCCTTCCTTCCTTCTCCATCCCTCCTTCTCCTTCCCTTCCTCTCCAATTCCCTTCTCTTTCCTTCCCTTCCCTTTCCTTCCCCTTCCTTTCTTTCTCCATCCCTCCTTTTCCTTCCCTTCTATTCCTCTCCAATTCCCTTCTCTTTCCTTCCGTTCCCTTCGCTGCCCCTTCCTTTCTTTCTCCATCCCTCCTTCTCCTTCTCCTTCCCTTCCTCTCCAATTCCCTTCTCTTTCCTTCCCTTCCTTCCCTTCCCCTTCCTTCTTATCTCCATCCCTCCTTCTCCATCCCTTCCTTCCTCTCCAATTCCCCTCCTCTTCCTTCCTTCCCTTCCCTGCCCCTTCCTTCCTTTCTCCATCCCTCCTTCTCCTTCCCTTCCCTTCCTCTCCAATTCCCTTCTCTTTCCTTCCATTCTCTTCCCTTCCCTTCCTTCCTTCTCCATCCCTCCTTCCTTCCTTCCTCTCCAATTCCCTTCTCTTTCCTTCCATTCCCTTCCCTGCCCCTTCCTTCCTTCCTCCATCCCTCCTTCTCCTTCCCTTCCCTTCCTCTCCATTTCCCTTCTCTTTCCTTCCATCTCCCTGTCCCTTGCTTCCTTTCTCCATCCCTCCTTCTCTTTCCCTTCCCTTCCTCTCCATTCCCTTCTCTTTCTTTCCATTCTCTTCCCTGCCACTTCCTTCCTTTTCCATCCGTCCTTCTCCTTCCCTCCCCTTCAATTCCTTCTCTTCCTTCCCTTCCCTTCCCTGCCCCTTCCTTCCTTCCTCCATCCCTCCTTCTCCTTCCCTCCCTTCCTCTCCAATTCCCTTCTCTTTCCTTCCCTTCCCTTCCCTGCCTCCTTCCTTCTTCCATCCTCCTTCCTCCCTTCCTCTCCATTCCCTTCTCTTCCTTCCATCCTACCCTTCCTTCCACTTCTCCTTCTCCTTCCCTCCCTTCCCTCTCCTTCTCTTCTTCCCTTCCTTCCCTTCCTTCTTCCTCCATCCCTCCTTTCCTTCCCTTCCTTCCCTTCCTCTCCAATTCCCTTCTCTTTCTCTTCCCTTCCTCTCCTGCCCCTTCCTTCCTTCTCCATCCCTCCTTTCCTTCCTTTCCTTCCCTTCCTCTCCAATTCCCTTCTCTTTCCTTCCCTTCCCTTCCCTGCCCCTTCCTTCCTTCCTCCATCCCTCCTTCCCTTCCCTTCCTCTCTAATTCCCTTCTCTTTCCTTCCCTTCCCTTCCAATGCCCCTTCCTTTCTTCATCCATCCCTCCTTTTCCTTCCCTTCCATTCCTCTCCAATTCCCTTCTCTTTCCTTCCCTTCCCTTCCCTGCCACTTCCTTACTTTCTCCATCCTTCCTCCATCCCTCCCTCAAACCAACTCTCTAATCTCCCTTCCCTTTCCTTCCCTTCCTTCCCTCCTCCTTCCCTTCCTCCTTCCTCTCCAATTCCCTTCTCTTCCCTTCCTCCTCCTCCTGCTCCTTCCTTCCTTCCTCCATCCTCCTTCTCCTTCCTCCTCCCAATTCCCTTCTCTTTCCTTCCCTTCCCTTCCATGCCCCTTCCTTCTTCCTCCATCCCTCCTTTCCTTCCCTTCCATTCCTCTCCAATTCCCTTCTCTTTCCTTCCATTCCCTTCCCTACCCCTTCCTTCCTTCCTCCATCCCTCCTTCCCTTCCTCTCCAATTCCCTTCTCTTTCCTTCCATTCTCTTCCCTGCCCCTCCCTCCCTCCCTCCTTCTCCTTCCCTCCCTTCCTCTCCAATTCCCTTTCTTCTTCCCTTCCCTTCCCTGCCCTTCCTTCCTTTCTCCATCCCTCCTTCTCCTTCCCTCCCTTCCTCTCCAATTCCCCCTCTTCCTTCCATCCCTTCCTCCCTTTCCTTCCTTCTCCATCCCTCCTTCTCCTTCTCCTTCCCTTCCCTTCCTCTCCAATTCCCTTCTCTTTCCTTCCATTCTCTTCCCTTCCCTTCCTTCCTTCCTCCATCCCTCCTTCCCTTCCCTTCCTCTCCAATTCCCTTCTCTTTCCTTCCATTCCCTTCCCTGCCCCTTCCTTCTTTTCTCCATCCCTCCTTCTCCTTCCCTTCCCTTCCTCTCCATTTCCCTTCTCTCTCCTTCCATTCTCTTTCCTGCCCCTTCCTTCCTTTCTCCATCCCTCTTCTCCTTCCCTTCCCTTCCTCTCCATTTCCTCTCTCTCCTTCCATTCTCTTCCCTGCCACTTCCTTCCTTTCTCCATCCGTCTCCTTCCCTCCCCTTCAATTCCTTTCTCTTTCCTTTCCTTCCCTTCCCTTCCCTGCCCCTTCCTTCCTTTCTCCATCCCTCCTTCTCCTTCCCTTCCCTTCCTCTCCAATTCCCTCCTCTTTCCTTCCATTCTCTTCCCTGCCCCTTCCTCCCTTCCTCCATCCCTCCTTCCCTTCCCTTCCTCTCCAATTCCCTTCTCTTTCCTTCCATTCTCTTCCCTGCCCCTTCCTTCCTTTCTCCATCCCTCCTTCTCCTTCCCTTCCTCTCCAATTCCCTTCTCTTTCCTTCCCTTCCCTTCCCTGCCCCTTCCTTCCTTTCTCCATCCCTCCTTCTCCTTCCCTTCCCTTCCTCTGCAATTCCCTTCTCTTTCCTTCCCTTCCCTTCCCTGCCCCTTCCTTCCTTTTTCCATCCCTCCTTCTCCTTCCCTTCCTCTCCAATTCCCTTCTCTTTCCTTCCCTTCCTTGCCCCTTCCTTCCTTCCTCCATCCCTCCTTCTCCTTCCCTTCCCTTCCTCTGCAATTCCCTTCTCTTTCCTTCCATTCTCTTCCCTGCCCCTTCCTTCCTTCCTCCATCCCTCCTTCCCTTCCCTTCCTCTCCAATTCCCTTCTCTTTCCTTCCCTTCCCTTCCCTGCCCCTTCCTTCCTTCCTCCATCCCTCCTTCTCCTTCCCTTCCCTTCCTCTCCATTTCCCTTCTCTTTCCTTCCATTCCCTTCCCTGCCACTTCCTTCCTTTCTCCATCCGTCCTTCTCCTTCCCTCCCCTTCAATTCCCTTCTCTTTTCTTCCCTTCCCTTTCCTTCCCCTTCCTTCCTTCCTCCATCCCTCCTTTTCCTTCCCTTCCATTGCTCTCCAATTCCCTTCTATTTCCTTCCCTTCCCTGCTCCTTCCTTCCTTTCTCCATCCCTCCTTCTCCTTCCCTTCCTCTCCAGTTCCCTTCTCTTTCCTTCCCTTCCCTTCCCTGCCCCTTCCTTCCTTTCTCCATCCCTCCTTCTCCTTCCCTTCCCTTCCTCTCCAATTCCCTTCTCTTTCCTTCCCTTCCCTTCCATGCCCCTTCCTTTCTTCCTCCATCCCTCCTTCTCCTTCCCTTCCATTCCTCTCCAATTCCCTTCTCTTCCTTCCATTCCCTTCCCTACCCCTTCCTTCCTTCCTCCATCCCTCCTTCCCTTCCCTTCCTCTCCAATTCCCTTCTCTTTCCTTCCATTCTCTTCCCTGCCCCCTCCCTCCCTCCCTCCTTCTCCTTCTCCTTCCTTCCTCTCAATTCCCTTCTCTTTCCCTTCCTTCCCTTCCCTGCCCCTTCCTTCCTTCCTCCATCCCTCCTTCTCCTTCCCTTCCCTTCCTCTCCAATTCCCTTCTCTTTCCTTCCATTCTCTTTCTGCCCCCTTCCTTCCTTTCTCCATCCCTCCTTCTCCTTCCCTTCCCTTCCTCTCCATTTCCCTTCTCTTTCCTTCCATTCCCTTCCCTGCCACTTCCTTCCTTTCTCCATCCATCCTTCTCCTTCCCTCCCTTCAATTCCTTTCTCTTTCCTTCCCTTCCCTTCCCTGCCCCTTCCTTCCTTCCTCCATCCCTCCTTCCCTTCCCTTTCTCTCCAATTCCCTCCTCTTTCCTTCCATTCTCCTTCCCTGCCCCTTCCTCCCTTCCTCCATCCCTCCTTCTCCTACCCTTCCCTTCCTCTGCAATTCCCTTCTCTTTCCTTCCCTTCCCTTCCCTGCCCCTTCCTTCCTTTTTCCATCCCTCCTTCTCCTTCCCTTCCTCTCCAATTCCCTTCTCTTTCCTTCCCTTCCTTGCCCCTTCCTTCCTTCCTCCATCCCTCCTTCTCCTTCCCTTCCCTTCCTCTGCAATTCCCTTCTCTTTCCTTCCCTTCCCTTCCCTGCCCCTTCCTTCCTTTCTCCATCCCTCCTTCTCCTTCCCTTCCCTTCCTCTCCAATTCCCTTCTCTTTCCTTCCATTCTCTTCCCTGCCCCTTCCTTCCTTCCTCCATCCCTCCTTCCCTTCCCTTCCTCTCCAATTCCCTTCTCTTTCCTTCCCTTCCCTTCCCTGCCCCTTCCTTCCTTCCTCCATCCCTCCTTCTCCTTCCCTTCCTTCCTCTCCATTTCCCTTCTTTCCTTCCATTCCCTTCCCTGCCACTTCCTTCCTTTCTCCATCCGTCCTTCTCCTTCCCTCCCCTTCAATTCCCTCTCTTTTCTTCCCTTCCCTTCCCTTCCCCTTCCTTCCTTCCTCCATCCCTCCTTTCCTTCCCTTCCATTGCTCTCCAATTCCCTTCTATTTCCTTCCCTTCCCTGCTCCTTCCTTCCTTCTCCATCCCTCCTTCTCCTTCCCTTCCTCTCCAGTTCCCTTCTCTTTCCTTCCCTTCCCTTCCCTGCCCCTTCCTTCCTTTCTCCATCCCTCCTTCTCCTTCCCTTCCCTTCCTCTCCAATCCCTCCTCTTCCTTCCCTTCCCTCCCTTCCTCCTTCCCATCCCTCCTTCTCCATCCCTTCCCTTCCTCTCCCAATCCCTCTCTTCCTTCCATTCTCTTCCTTCCCCTTCCTCCTTCCTCCATCCCCTTCCTTCCTCTCCATTCCCTTCTCTTCCTTCCTTCCTGCCCCTTCCTTCCTTTCTCCATCCCTCCTTCCCTTCCCTTCCTCTCCATTTCCCTTCTCTTTCCTTCCATTCTCTCCCTGCCCCTTCCTTCCTTTCTCCATCCCTCCTTCTCCTTCCCTCCCCTCCTCTCCATTCCCTTCTCTTCCTTCCATTCCCTTCCCTTCCACTTCCTTCCTTCTCCATCCTCCTTCTCCTTCCCTC
The DNA here is from genome assembly GCA_033807585.1 of Hydrophis major. NCBI lineage: Eukaryota > Metazoa > Chordata > Lepidosauria > Squamata > Elapidae > Hydrophis > Hydrophis major. The sequence continues at coordinate 170,389,143 of CM066343.1, forward strand.
CCCTTCAATTCCTTTCTCTTTCCTTTCCTTCCCTTCCTTGCCTCTTCCTTCCTTCCTCCATCCCTCCTTCTCCTTCCCCTCCCTTCCTCTCCAATTCCCTTTTCTTTCCTTCCCTTCCCTTCCCCTTCCTTCCTTTCTCCATCCCTCCTTCTCCTTCCCTTCCTCTCCAATTCCCTTCTCTTTCCTTCCCTTTCCTTCCCTGCCCCTTCCTTCCTTCCTCCATCCCTCCTTCTCCTTCCCTTCCCTTCCTCTCCAATTCCCTTATCTTTCCTTCCATTCTCTTCCCTGCCCCTTCCTTCCTTCCTCCATCCCTCCTTCCCTTCCCTTCCTCTCCAATTCCCTTCTCTTTCCTTCCATTCTCTTCCCTGCCCCTTCCTTCCTTTCTCCATCCCTCCTTCTCCTTCCCTTCCCTTCCTCTCCAATTCCCTCCTCTTTCCTTCCATTCTCTTCCCTGCCCCTTCCTTCCTTCCTCCATCCCTCCTTCCCTTCCCTTCCTCTCCAATTCCCTCTCTTTCCTTCCATTCTCTCCCTCCCCTTCCTTCCTTTCTCCATCCCTCCTTCTCCTTCCCTTCCTCTCCAATTCCCTTCTCTTTCCTTCCCTTCCCTTCCCTGCCCCTTCCTTCCTTTCTCCATCCCTCCTTCTCCTTCCCTTCCCTTCCTCTGCAATTCCCTTCTCTTTCCTTCCCTTCCCTTCCCTGCCCCTTCCTTTCTTCCTCCATCCCTCCTTTTCCTTCCCTTCCATTCCTCTCCAATTCCCTTCTCTTTCCTTCCCTTCCCTTCCCTGCCCCTTCCTTCCTTCCTCCATCCCTCCTTCTCCTTCCCTTCCCTTCCCCTCCAATTCCCTTCTCTTTCCTTCCCTTCCTTTCCCTGCCCCTTCCTTCCTTCCTCCATCCCTCCTTCTCCTTCCCTTCCTTCCCCTCCAATTCCCTTCTCTTTCCTTCCTTCCTTTCCCTGCCCCTTCCTTCCTTTCTCCATCCCTCCTTCTCCTTCCCTTCCCTTCCCCTCCAATTCCCTTCTCTTTCCTCCCCTTCCTTTCCCTGCCCCTTCCTTCCTTCCTCCATCCCTCCTTCTCCTTCTCCTTCCCTTCCCCTCCAATTCCCTTCTCTTTCCTTCCCTTCCTTTCCCTGCCCCTTCCTTCCTTTCTCCATCCCTCCTTCTCCTTCCCTTCCCTTCCCCTCCAATTCCCTTCTCTTTCCTTCCCTTCCTTTCCCTGCCCCTTCCTTCCTTCCTCCATCCCTCCTTCTCCTTCCCTTCCCTTCTCTGCAATTCCCTTCTCTTTCCTTCCCTTCCCTTCCCTGCCCCTTCCTTTCTTCCTCCATCCCTCCTTCTCCTTCCCTTCCCTTCCCTCCAATTCCCTTCTCTTTCCTTCCTTCCTTTCCCTGCCCCTTCCTTCCTTCCTCCATCCCTCCTTCTCCTTCCCTTCCCTTCCCCTCCAATTCCCTTCTCTTCCTTCCCTTCCTTTCCCTGCCCCTTCCTTCCTTTCTCCATCCCTCCTTCTCCTTCCCTTCCCCTCCAATTCCCTTCTCTTTCCTTCCCTTCCCTTCCCTGCCCCTTCCTTTCTTCCTCCATCCCTCCTTCTCCTTCCCTTCCCTTCCCCTCCAATTCCCTTCTCTTTCCTTCCCTTCCTTTCCCTGCCCCTTCCTTCCTTTCTCCATCCCTCCTTCTCCTTCCCTTCCCTTCCTCTGCAATTCCCTTCTCTTTCCTTCCCTTCCCTTCCCTGCCCCTTCCTTTCTTCCTCCATCCCTCCTTCTCCTTCCCTTCCCTTCCCCTCCAATTCCCTTCTCTTTCCTTCCCTTCCTTTCCCTGCCCCTTCCTTCCTTCCTCCATCCCTCCTTCTCCTTCCCTTCCCTTCCCCTCCAATTCCCTTCTCTTTCCTTCCTTCCTTTCCCTGCCCCTTCCTTCCTTTCTCCATCCCTCCTTCTCCTTCCCTTCCCTTCCCCTCCAATTCCCTTCTCTTTCCTTCCCTTCCTTTCCCTGCCCCTTCCTTCCTTCCTCCATCCCTCCTTCTCCTTCTCCTTCCCTTCCTCTCCAATTCCCTTCTCTTTCCTTCCATTCTCTTCCCTGCCCCTTCCTTCCTTCTCCATCCCTCCTTCTCCTTCCCTTCCCCTCCAATTCCCTTCTCTTTCCTTCCCTTCCCTTCCCTGCCCCTTCCTTCCTTTCTCCATCCCTCCTTCTCCTTCTCCTTCCCTTCCTCTCCAATTCCCTTCTCTTTCCTTCCATTCTCTTCCCTGCCCCTTCCTTCCTTCTCCATCCCTCCTTCTCCTTCCCTTCCCCTCCAATTCCCTTCTCTTTCCCTCCCTTCCTTTCCCTGCCCCTTCCTTCCTTTCTCCATCCCTCCTTCTCCTTCTCCTTCCCTTCCCCTCCAATTCCCTTCTCTTTCCTTCCCTTCCCTTCCCTGCCCCTTCCTTCCTTCTCCATCCCTCCTTCTCCTTCCCTTCCCCTCCAATTCCCTTCTCTTTCCTTCCCTTCCCTTCCCTGCCCCTTCCTTCCTTCCTCCATCCCTCCTTCTCCTTCCCTTCCCTTCCTCTCCAATTCCCTTCTCTTTCCTTCCATTCTCTTCCCTGCCCCTTCCTTCCTTCATCCCTCCTTCTCCTTCCCTTCCCCTCCAATTCCCTTCTCTTTCCTTCCCTTCCCTTCCCCGCCCCTTCCTTCCTTTCTCCATCCCTCCTTCTCCTTCCCTTCCTCTCCAATTCCCTTCTCTTTCCTTCCCTTCCCTTCCCTGCCCCTTCCTTCCTTTCTCCATCCCTCCTTCTCCTTCCCTTCCCTTCCTCTCCAATTCCCTTCTCTTTCCTTCCCTTCCCTTCCCTGCCCCTTCCTTCCTTTCTCCATCCCTCCTTCTCCTTCCCCTTCCCTTCCTCTCCAATTCCCTTCTCTTTCCTTCCCTTCCCTGCCCCTTCCTTCCTTCCTCCATCCCTCCTTCTCCTTCCCTTCCTCTCCAATTCCCTTCTCTTTCCTTCCCTTCCCTGCCCCTTCCTTCCTTCCTCCATCCCTCCTTCTCCTTCCCTTCCCTTTCTCTCCAATTCCCTTTTCCTTTCCTTCCCTTCCCTGCCCCTTCCTTCCTTTCTCCATCCCTCCTTCTCCTTCTCTTCCTCTCCAATTCCCTTCTCTTTCCTTCCCTTCCCTTCCCTGCCCCTTCCTTCCTTTCTCCATCCCTCCTTCTCCTCCTCTTCCTCTCCAATTCCCTTCTCTTTCCTTCCCTTCCCTTCCCCGCCCCTTCCTTCCTTCCTCCATCCCTCCTTCTCCTTCCCTTCCTCTCCAATTCCCTTTTCCTTTCCTTCCCTTCCCTTCCCTGCCCCTTCCTTCCTTTCTCCATCCCTCCTTCTCCTTCCCTTCCCTTCCTCTCCAATTCCCTTCTCTTTCCTTTCCTTCCCTTCCCTGCCCGTTCCTTCCTTTCTCCATCCCTCCTTCCCTTCCCTTCTCTTTCCTTCCATTCTCTTCCCTGCCCCTTCCTTCCTTCCTTTCTCCATCCCTCCTTCTCCTTCCCTTCCCTTCCTCTCCAATTCCCTTCTCTTTCCTTTCCTTTCCTTCCCTTCCCTGCCCCTTCCTTCCTTCCTCCATCCCTCCTTCCCTTCCCTTCTCTTTCCTTCCATTCTCTTCCCTGCCCCTTCCTTCCTTCCTTTCTCCATCCCTCCTTCTCCTTCCCTTCCCTTTCCTTCACTGCTCCTTCCTTTCTCCATCCCTCCTTCTCCTTTTTCTTTTTTTCCTTTCTTTACCTCCCCTCCCATCATGCTTTTCCTTCCTTTTTTCCCCCTTATCTCTTCTTTTCCTTTTTCCTTTCCTTTCCCTTCTTCTCCCTTCCCTCAGAATTTTTTTTTTTCTGAATGAAATTGGACTTCGTTCACAAAACAAATTTCTGGCATGCACGTTGGGCTGGGAGAAATAATTCACTAACTTTATTGTTTGATAGTGTGCATCTCTGCTTGTTTTCCAAAGATGTGTAACTTTCTCCCCTGTTTTTTTCACCTCGCCTGACCCTGGAAGAATTTCAGCCCTGCCTCTGTGCAGAACATGGAATAACCAACATTTTTCTGCCAGGGAATTATTTTGTCCATCTTTTTAAAAAGCCTGTTTTTCACCGCATCCTGGTCATCATCCAGCAGCCCTGTTTCTCAGCAGTTGGACCCCAGGGTGCATCGGCCAAACAAGAAGAGTTTACACATCAAAGGCTGTGCAGTGGACTGGACAATGAAACAACGCAAATGCGCTTCTTCGCCCTCAATGTGGAGAATCTGCTTTCTTGGGTTGCAGACGAGGCGGCTGGCAGTTTTCTTGCAGACATTTCATGACCCAACTAGGGAACACTATCAGTGCTAGAAGGGAGGGGGGGTTGCAGAAAAGAGGAAGAGGAGGATGTGGACAGGAAAAAGAAGAGGAGGAGGAGGAAGGGCAGGAAGAGGAGGAGGAGGAGCTGGAGGACTATGGGGTCCTTGGCACTCTCAGAGTTTGATGCTTTAAATTGAAGACATTTCTGGTAAGGCTAGAAGGGAGGGGGATTGTGAGAGGGGGAGGGGCAGGGGAGGGAGAGGGAGAGGAGGATTCATAGTCCTCCTCCTCCTCCTCCTCCTCCTCTCCACCCTCCCTTCTAGCACTGGTGATACTGCCTAGTTGGGTCATAAAACAACTGTAAGAAAGCCACCAAGCTCAGAGAGCACCAAGTTTCCCATAGTCCTCTTCCTCCTCCTCCTCCTTTCTAGCACTGATAATGTACCCTAGTTGGGTCATGAAAGGTCTTCAAGAAACCCCCCCAAGTTCAGAGATCTCCCCCCTCCCTGCTCCCTCCTCCCAGTTCAACTCAGAGTTGCAGAGATTCTCTTCTTTGCATTTCTTGTCTTTCCTACGCATGTTTAAAAAGGAACACGCTGAAAAGCAAAATTCTCCCTTTTTCTAACTTCAGCTAATCTATAGCGCCTCCCCCCAGATTATAAACTCCTGAGAGGGGAGAGACACAGTGTGTGTGTGTGTGTGTGTGTGTGTGTGTGTGTACGTCTTCAACCCATGGATGCCGTTTGGGCAAAATTAGCAAAGATTTTTTTTGCAAAGGAATAGAAAGGCAAGCATGTAAGGAAACCGGTTTGGGATTTCTAATGCCCCCCTCCACTCCTCCCCAAGCCACAAATGTCACCCAAAATAATCTTGGTGCTTGTGCCTCCGCGTGCGTGTTGTGGATGTGTGTGCAGTTTTGTGTTCCTCCTCTCTTTAACCACAGCAAACTGGAAATCTACCCAGGTCAGCAATACACTGGCCAACTTTTGAAAAATCATGTGCAAGCCATTTAACAACCGTTCCCATCCTCCACTTCCTCACCCCTTACAGAGAGGCAAAAATATCTCCCCCCCCCCGAATGAGACGTTGAAGTGCCTCCTCCCAGATTATAAATGCCTCCCCTCAGCGACTCGGATAGTGGCTGGCACTGAAAAGAACCGACGAGGAACTGAAATAGGTCTAACTCAGAGGTGGGCAAACTACGGCCCGCGGGCCACATCTGGCCCGTTGGTCTGTCCAATCCGGCCCGCCCCTGAAAAAAAAATTGCTGGGTGTGTCGTATTGCCCTGCGCCGTGTGGCCCTCAATGCTGCAAAACAGTGCGGAGCGATCTAGAGGTAGGAAAGAAAAGAGGAAATTTGCAAAGGCCTCGGCTGGGAGTTCGAAATCACCTTCGAGTGCGACCTCTCCGAAGGTGAGTCCCTGCCGATCCCCCTTTTTTTTCCAGGGCTTCCAGGCTTAAACTTTGCAAAGGCAAAGTTTGCAGGCGGGAGCGTCTTCCCGCCAAGGAGCGGGAAGGGTTCCGCCCGGTGGGCGGGCAGGCTGCTTGGAGCCACCTAAAGCTAGGCCGCTGCTGGTGGAGCCTTGCCGTGCCTTGTTGCCCTGTTTCCCGGCTCAGCGGTCCTGCTCGGGCGGCATTTTAAAAGCCTGCTCCCAGCACCCGAGCAACTTTCCAGCAACTTGCGGTTTCCTTTTTCCTCACGGGCGCTCGCATCTGGCCCCGAGGCGCGCGGCAGAGGGGAAGCCCGGCGGGTGGGCGGGCTGCTTGGAGGAGGCGACCCGGCAGCGACCCGGGCTTCCCCTCTGCTGCGCGGCTCAGGGCCAGGCGCGAACGCCTACGAGTTAAAAGTGTTCAGATGAACACTATACAGAAGCCTGATGATGGCAGATGAGATTCTGCCGAAATGTTGCTACAACTTTAAAAGCACAACTACAATGACGTGGGAAAATACCTGAACAAAACTGAATGCCATACATACATACATACATATATATATAATATTCTTATATATAATTTGCTGCACTTTTTAATGGGCCCTTTATAATGGCCTTTTATAAAATTGGTTTGGCCCTCAAATGCAAATCTGATTTTCCATGTGGCCCCCGACAGAAATTACTTGCCCACCCCTGCTCTAACTGGAAATCTCAACTCCTGAAAAAAAAGAAAAAAATCACAGTTTGTGTGTGAAAGGAATACAGGGGGAGAAAGAGGGAAATTTGTCAAAAGGTTTATGGATTGTGTGTGTGTGTTTGTGTGTGTGCACGCAAAGGAATAAAAAAAATCACTGCAGGTCTTCCTCAACTTACAACTGTCTATTTAGTGACTATTCGACGTTACAACAGTCACAACAACTGAAACAAGGAACTTTTAAAAATACTTACGTCTCGTGATCAGAATTCGTGTGCTCGGCAACCGACTCGTATTTACGACGGTCGCAGTGTCCCTGGGGTTGGGTAATCCCCTTTTGCGACCTTCTGAGAAGCAAAGTCAAGACGGAAGCCAGGTTCGCTTAACGACCGTGGGATTAGCTTAACAACGGCAATGATTTGCTTAACAACCGAAGCAAGCAACTCATATTTACGACAGTCGCAGTGTCCTGGGGGCAGGGGAATTACGTGATCCCCTTTTGTGACCTTCTGGCAAGTAAAGTCAGTGGGGAAGCTGGGTTCGCTTAACAACAGAAGGGATTCGCTTTACGACTGGGGCCAGAAATGAGACAAAAAAGCCTCACTGAACAACGGTCTCGCTTAGCAATGGAGATTTTGGGCTCATTTGTGGTTGTAAGATGAGGACTCCCTGTGCCTGCTCTTCCTCCTTCTCCTGCTATGATGTGTGTATCCCATCCAACTGAGCAGAGGTGGGAATGCCAGAAACCTGGATGATTCTGGATGATCTTTCTGAGTCATTAATTTTTATTAATTTATACAACCAGCAGCCGGTGCCCTTTGTGTCTTTGCTGGATGGGCCAGAAAGAACCTTAAAACAGAACTTCCCCTGGTGCCTCCATCCTCAGAGAGGCTGGACAGAGAATCATAGGCATTGAAGGGACCCCTGAGATCCTCTAGCCCAACCCACTGCTTGTCTTCTTGGCTGCTTTCTGCCAGCGAAGTCAATGGGTACAGCTAGATGTCCAGAAAATCGGAGGGAAAAAAATAAAAGTTAAAGACTCTAACAGAGGACAGAGATAGCGGCAGTCCTCGATTTATGACCATTCACTTAGTGACCATCTGGAGCGACAACGGCACTGACCAAAAAGGGACCTATGAACGTTTTTCACACTTGCGTCCGTTGCAGCCCCGTGATCAAAATTCGAATGCTCTGGCGACTGACTCGTATTTATGACTCTCGCAGTGTCACGCAATCCCCTTTCGTGACTTTCTGACAAACCGTCAATGGGGAAGCCGGATTCGCTTCACAACCGTGTGGTTAACTTGACGACTGCAGCAGTTCACTTAACAATGGGGTCAAGAAAGGATGTAAAATGGGGCAAAACTCACTCAACAGCTGTGTGAGGGGGGGGGGAATCAAAATTTAACCTTCCCTCCAAAAATGTATACATACAGTATTTTTATTTTATTAGAGAAAGTCAACATTTCTGGGTGATAGGAAAAAGCCTCACTGACTTTTTTGCAGGAAACAGAACAAAAACTTAATCACGCTTGGTCTTGATGATGAGAGTAAATAGCTTTAGAAAAAGTTACCTTTTTCATAATTATGGTCTACTCTGGGAGATATATAGGTTAATAGAAAAAAGCTAGCTTTTTTCCTGTAATTATAATGTTTTAATAGTTGCTCAGAAGGAATTCAGAAGCAACTTCTTTCAGCTTGTTTTAATTCTTTCTGTTAATATTTTGCTTCTTCTTGTTAGCTTTGACCCTATTCGCTTGCATTAATTTTACATATGTTCTATGCTAAAACTTTAAGTCAAATGTATGCCAGAATTATGTGTATGGTTTTCCCTTCCACCTTTTTAAAATATATATTTTATTCATTTTATTCATCTTGATTGTTTCTGGTCTACCATCCTAGGAGCTGTTTCGTAACATTAGAACAAGACAGTAAAAAAATGCATTAAATGCACCCATGATGGAAGGATGTGTGTAAATAATAAACTAATATTCCTGGTCTGTGTTAACCAACTACTTTTGGCCTGTTGAGTCCAAGAAAGAAATCCAGCAGTTCATTAACTAAAGAGATTATTTTTTCAACTCGCGAAAAACACAAATATTTTCTGCGCACCAATGACCAAACACAAACACTGTATTGTCACTTATTAAATAACATTTTGTGGGCCATTGAAATTGGACTTTAAAATAGCTAAATCTGATTCGGCAAATCAGCAAAAACACACCCACTCAACAACCTCTTTGTGCTAGAGAGTGGAAAATACAGACAGCAGCTAAAACATGGCTTTGTCTTGTGCTGACAATCTATAAAACTTGGTTCGAGCTTTTAAAAAGAACATGGCAAGTAGTCCTCGGTTTACGACCACAACTGAGCACTTCCATTGCAGAGCAAGACAGTTAAATCAGTTTTGCCCCATTTTACAACCTTTCTTGCCACCGTTGAGTGAATCACTGCAGTTGTTAAATTGGTCACAAAGTCGTTAAGTGAATCTGGGCTTCCCTTGTCGACTTTGCTGGTCAGAAGGTCGCAAAAAGGGACCATGTGACCCTGGGTCACTGCGACCATCATAAACGCGAGTCAGTTGCCAAGTGCTTGAGTTTTGATCATGGGACCGCGGGGATGTTGCAAGAAGTGAGAAGTTTGAAAAATGGCTGTAAGGATTTTTTTTTTTCCCAGTGCCGTTGCAACTTTGAACGGCCACTAAATGAAAAGTTATAAGGTGAGGATTATCTGTATTGGTTTCAGATTGCAAAGACGATCCTTTTTGTTGTGTCCGCGAAATGATGCCAGGAGTCGGTGACTTCAAATCATGCTCTTTTATTTAAAGTTGGAACCGAACTGTCGCAAAGGAAAAAGCCCGCAGCTTTTATTCCTTTAGCCGCGGCGGCCGCGGCCAATGGCACCACTTTGAATCTCCCGCGATTCAGATGGACCAATCGCGGGAGATTCTCAGCGAGCCAATCGGCGCGGCTCGCCTGACCAATCAGAGAGCCCCGCGCTTTGGCCAATCAAAGCGCGGGGATCTCAAGAATGCTAATTAAGGACAGAACACTTTTTTTCTGGCAAGCAAGCCAGGAAAGAAAGCAAACTGCAATTCTTGCACAGAGTTAAAATTCCTAATATTTTTCCCCTATGTTGAATTACAAGAGATAGCAAATGGGGTCATGTTAGCCCAAATTGCTAATGCATTGTGTTTTTTCCCCCCATGAGGCAAATTCAGACAAACAGCTTGTAGGGAAAGGAACCACGAGCTGTTTTTGGTGATAAATCTCACATGGAGATTTTATGTGGAGCTCACATCGAGGGGCTTTTAACGGCTGATCCATCATGCACCTTGAAAGATTTTGGAGTGTTTCCAAATGAGTAATTCTCTCTTTATGCACTTATTGGAAATGAGCATTCCTTAAGCATAGACACTCTGGGTTTTTGGCATGATTAATAGATTTTATAATGAACAGTGCTCTTTTTTTTAAAATCAGGTGCAACTGAGTTAGGGCATTCTCCAGTTAAATGTTTTGGGGATGAGTTTATCAAAAGGAGGGAGGGAGGGAGAGGGGGAGAGAAACTTCTGGACTTCAACTCCCATAAGCCCCCAGCCAGAATGCTTTAAGAGGGTCTTGGGAATTCTGGGAGTTGAAGTCCTCCATCTTCCAGCTGCCAAGGCTGGGAAACCCTGATCTAAGCCAAGAAACCATGCATTGGGTGTTTTTGTTTTTTTAATCTTCCCAGTTGTCAAATCTTGAACTTCCCTGGCATTGTCTCGAACCCGTCACAGGCTGGGAATGTTATTCCAGAGACGAGGACGGTGGGTCATGCCCAGTGGCCTCATGGGACCCCCACCCTCAATGGCAGGAGAAAAAAAGGGGGGAAATCACAGAATCAGCCCGTAAAGATCAGCCAAACATATTTTAGATAAAAACGAGAGTGTTGATTATCACTGACAAATAAGAAGGGTGTGAGAGAGAAAACAAATTAGTGATTCTATAAACCAAGAAGATCCGTCTTGATCCTTTCCCAGGGACTCTTTTTGGCAATGGTTAGCCTGGTTTCCCCAAACTATACAGATGTTTTGACTTACGACCATTATTCAGGCTTGCGACCATTGCAGCATCCCTGTGGTTGACATGATCAAAATTCACATGCTTGGCAACTGACTCATATCTACGACGGTCGCAGACAGTGTCCTGGAGATCACGTGACCTCCTTTCGCGACCTTCTGTCGATCAAATTCAATGGGGGGGAGGGGCAGATTCAATTAATGACCATGTGATTCATTTAACAACTGCAGGGATTCACTTAACAACTGTGGCAAGACAGATCGTAAAATGGGGCAAAGCTCACTCAACAAATGACCACATCATTCACTTAACAACCACAGTGATTTGCTGAATGACCACAGCAAACAAAGGCTGTAAAATCACGCTCCCTTAACAACCACTTCGCTTACCGATGGAAATTCAGCCCTTCCCACCCCCCTTTGTGTTCGTAAGTCGAGGACTCCCTGCATTCCTAGGCTAAACTATGCAAAAATGTTTTCTGGTAAACGTAAAGAGATAAAAGTCTGCCTTAATACGAAGCAGTTTCTTATGCTTTTAGATTTTCAAGTTGGCGAAGAGCCCCCAAATTCCATAATATCCATATCCATTTCCCCCGTCCACGGCCTCCGTAATTAATCCCAAATATGTATTTTAGTTAAAAGCAAAACTCCTGGCCTGTATGAAACTGCTGGAAAAAGTTTGAACGGTCATCCTGGTGAATTTTACTTTCTGTTTTTCCTTTTCTTTTTGTGGGGGGACTTGGCTGACTTCGGATGCCAGTTCCAAGTTTTCGTCTGGTTTTTGCTGGCTTTGCAATCTGTCCTGCCTATTCTTGATTTAGAAATCCACGTGGCCAAGAACATGGCTTTTGTACGGCTTCTATTTTAAGACGTTTCTGTTTGAGGGATTAAAGGAGGAATTTGCAAAATTTCAAATATTCTGAGACGGGGCAGTCTGCATTGGGAATTATTTTCAGAAAAAGACATCCAAAATGACCAATGCTTGTCCAAGCAACCATGGACTATGGGATTACATGTAGTCCTTGACTTCCAACCATCCATTTAGTGACCTTTTAAAGTTACGACAGCATTGAAAAAAAGGGAAGTTACAACCAGTCCTCGCACTTACCACCGAAGTACGGTTCCATGGTCAAAATTTGGTCACCTTGCATTTACTTACAATGGTTGCAGTGTCCTATGGTCATACACAGTTAGTCCTCAACTTATGAACACAATTGTCTGGACCTGTGGCTGGTTTCCCAGTCACCCTCTGAGATCGGAGAATAGTCGGAATAAAGCGATTTTTACTCCTAGGTAAAGAAACCACAAGGGGGAACCGGGCAGAGTTTGGTGCAATGTACTGGACCAGGCTAAGCAAAAACAGGAAAAATGGCTTAGCCATAATCGGGTTCTGGTAGGTTAGCCCGGGGATGTCAAACTCAAGGTCTGAGGGGGTCAGATCTGGCCTGCAAGGGGCTTAAATCTGGCCCATAGGCCTGGCCTGGAAATACCAAAGGACCGGCCCACAGTGCCTCTGGCAGCTAAAACAGCCGCATGCAGACCCCTCACGCCCCTGTTTTCACCCTCTATGGCCTCCTGCAGCAGGCTGCCTACCAAAACCAGGCCGAAAGATGGGCCCAAAAGAGGCCAAAAATGGCTGAAGAATGAGCCCAAAACAGCCCCCCAAAGGGACCAAAATGGGCAGAAAAACAGGCTGAAATTGGCCAATCACTAAGAGAGGGGGAGTTCTAGTCCAGCCTTAGGCATGAAAGGCAGCTGGGTGACTTTGGGCCAATCACCAGGAAACGGGGAGTCCTCCGCTTTGAGTGATTTCTAAAAAAATAAAAATGGGATACAAATAAATAAACTTATCAATTAGTAAGTTAATGTACACAATGGATATTTTGTTAAAGTCCAGTTGCAACCTTTTTTGGGGGCTGATCCCAGTTGACATTAACAGAAAAGCAGAGTCGGAAAGGACCTCAGTGGTCATCTAGTCCACCCCCCTGCTTAAACGGGAGATCCTCTACCATTTCGTTGCTTCTTGCCCTGCCTTCAGGGCCCTTGGAGAAAATGTTTGCATCTTTCTCGCGCCATGAAAAGAAAAGTTCATATCTCCTAAAACAGAACAGCAATTTTACGCCTTTTTGAACAGCAAAATGACAATCGTTGCCCAAAGCGAAAAACATGACAAATTAGGGTGGATGTTGCCCGCAGTTTACAATATTCAGATAAAGAGACTGCACAAAAACTGCTCCCTCTTTTATTTTTCCTTCTGAGTATAATATCATTAAAGTTTACAAATGCAAAGATTAAAACAACAACAACAACAAACATAGGTAGTCCTTGACTTCCAATGATTTCTTTAGTGAGCTCTCAAAGTTACAACGGCACTGAAAAAAGATACTTAGGACCAGTTTTTCACACCTACGACCATCGCATCATCCCCGGGAGTCAAGTGATCAAAACTGGGAACTGACTTGTATTTATGACTGTTGCAGTGTCCAGGGGTCACATGATCCCCTTTTGCGACCTCTTGATAACAAACCCATGGGGAAGCCAGATTTACTTAACAACCGTGTGACTAACTTAGTAACTGTAGGGATTCACTTCACCATGGTGGCCAGAAATGTTGTAAAACGGGGCAGAATTTATGTAACCACGGTTTCGTTTAGCCACAAAAATTTTGGGCTCAGTTGTGGTTGTTGTCGTGTCCGTCGTGGCAAGGAGACCCGGAGTCAGTGACTTAGTTCAGCTCTTTTATTGGTCCCCGGAACCGGTCTGGCTCCAAGGGAAAAACAGCAGCTTTTTATTCTCAAGTCGTGGCGGCCGCAGCCAATGGCATCACTTTGAATCTCCCGCGATTCGTTTCCACCAATCGCGGGAGATTCTCAGCGGGCCAATCAACGCAGCTCGCTAGACCAATCGGATTACCTCACGCTTTGGCCAATCAAAACGCGGGGTTTCAAGAATGTAAATGAATGTACAGAACACCCCTCCCCTCTTGGTTTGGTCCTACGTGACGTAGTCCCATAAGTAGGCGGGGCTCCGTACTTGCCTACTGGACCTGCGCAGATCAGTTGTTGGTTGGCTCCCGGCCGGTTTGGTCGGGTTCTCTGTTTCTCTTGGTCTCGTCGTTGGAACCGTCTGGAAGGCCCTGCCGGGCCGCTTGTCGCAGCTCCCTCCCAGTCAACCCAAGCTGGTTGAGCTGCGGTTTTCACCGCTCCCGCCTGGTCTTTCCAGGCTGGTCGAGCTGGCCTGGCTGCTTCTCCCTGGTGAAGTTTCGGGCTGGCTGCTTGCCGGTGAGTATGGCTGGTTTCTTTCTCTTGGGTTTTGGTTCTCGGGGTATTCCCTCCCCTCTTGGCTTGTGTTAAGGGGTTCGTCTGTGTCTGGTTGCGTGTCGGTTGTGTTTCTTATGGCCGTTCTCGATCTTATTTGGTCGATGTGGCGTTTCCATGCTTGTCCGTCGGTTGTTTGCAGTCGGTACAAGTGGGGACCTGTCAGTTGGGTTATGGTTGCTGGTACCCACAGTGGGTCTCCGGTTAGGTTATTTGCGTAGACGGCGTCACCTGGCGCAAAGGACCGGTGCTTGCTGGAGGAGTTTGGGGGGCTTTCCGGATTGTATGTGGGGTGCAGTCTGTCGAGTGGGGACCTTAATTTTCTCCCCATTAGCAGCTCTGCCGGGCTTTTGTTTGTTGTCGTGTTTGGGGTTATATGTTGTATAAAAAGCATTTTATTTATTTTTTCTTGGATTTCCCCGTGTTCGATTTTCTGGATGGTTTTTTTTGTGAATTGAACCATCCGTTCCGCCCTTCCATTCACCGCCGGATGTGTCGGAGCTGTCAGTGTTGTATGCCCCGTTCCGCTGTCAGTGTCGTATGCCCCATTCCGCTAGGAATTTTTTCAATTTCAAATTTTCAAATTCTAGCAAGGTGAATTGGGGCCTGTTGTCTGACATGATGACATCCAGGAGGCCGTGGGTTGCGAATAGTTTGCTAACTTCCTTGGTCACGGCTTCTGTGGTGGTGGTTTTCATGTTGCTTACCTCCAACCAGTTGGAGTAAGCATCTATGGTTATTAGGAATGTGTGTCCCTTGGTGGGCCCGGCAAAATCTATGTGGATCCTGGACCAAGGTCCCCTGGGGGTTTCCCATTCCAGGATCGGTGCTGCGGGAGGGCTCAGTCTGGTTTCTTGGCAGCGTTGACACCTTGCCACCCAGGCCTCGATTTGCTTGTCCATCCCTGGCCACCAAGCGTAACTTCTGGCCAGAGCTTTCGTTCTAACTATTCCCAGGTGCCCCTCGTGTAACAAACCCAATAGCTTCCCTTGTAGTTTTTCTGGAATAACAACCCTATCCCCCCATAGTACACAACCTTTTTGTAGCGAGAGTTCTGTTTGCCGGTTCTGGAATGTTTTGAATGCTTCGTCATTGTCCTTTTCCGGCCACCCTTTTTCTACCCAATGTAACACCCGCGCCAGACGTTTGTCTTTATTAGTTTCTCGGGCAATGTCTGAGGCAGTTATGGGTAGATCGGGCAGAGTTTCTATGCTGAGGGTGCACGTAGTGGGTGCTGGGTCGGTGTCTAGGTCAGGTAATGGTGAGCAGCTCAAAGCGTCTGTGTGGGTGATAGTCTTACCAGGTCAGTGTGTGAGCCGGTAGCTGTAGGCGGCAAGGAATTCGGACCACCTTGTCATTCTGGGAGATAAGATGTTCGGGGTGGCCCGGTTCCCTGCCAGGATGCCCAGCAATGGCTTGTGGTCTATGATGATGGTGAACGTGCGGCCGTAGAGGTACTCGTTGAACCTCTTCACTGCTGGACGATGGCTAGGACCTCCTTGTCCAGCCGGCTATAGTTCCTCTCTGGTTTGGTGAGTGTCCTCGAGAAGAAAGCGATGGGTGCTTCTCTTCCATCCGGGAGTGTGTGGCTGAGGATGGCACCGAGGCCGAAGGGTGAGGCGTCGCATGTGATGGTGAGTGGTAGGGTCTCATTGTATTGGATGAGGACGGCATCTGAGGTGAGCAGGTCCTTGGTTTTCCTGAAAGTGGCTTCCTTGCGTTTCCCCCAAGTCCAGGTGGCCGCCTTGTCCAAGAGCCTATGCAAAGGCTCTGCTGTGGTCGCCTTTTGGGGCAGGAAAACATTGTAAAAATTAAGCAGTCCCAGAAATGCCTGCAGTTCCATTTTATTCCTGGGTGTGGGGGCCTCCTTAATGGCTCTGATTTTGTTTGCGGTTGGGTGGATGCCGTGCTGGTCTAGGAGGTACCCCAGGAACTCGACCCGCTCTGTGTAAAACTTGCATTTTTCTCTCTTCACTTTTAGCCCGGTTTCCTTGAATTTCGTTAGCACCTCCCTTAGCCGACCCTCTAGTTCTAGCTGGTTGGTTGCCGACACCAGCACGTCATCGAAGTAGGGCACCACCCCCTTAATTCCTTGCAAAAGCCTCTCCATGAGGCTCTGGAAAATTCCAGGTGCCACGCTGACTCCAAACTGGAGTCGGTTACATTGGAACGCTCCCCGGTAGGTGACTATGGTTTGCGCCTCCGCGGTTTCTGCGTCGACTGGCAGCTGTTGGTGTGCTTGGGCCAGGTCGAGCTTCGCAAAAACCATGCCTCCCCCCAGTGAGTGTAGAAGGTGCTGCACTACTGGGATGGGGTAGGCGCTTTGTTGTAAGGCGCAATTTAGGGTGGCCTTATAGTCCCCGCAGATTCTTACCGACCCATCGGGCTTGACTGGGGTGACTATTAGGGTCTCCCACCGGGCATGGTCAATTGGTTGTAGGACCCCTTGCTTGACGAGCTTGTCAATTTGCTCGTCTATTTTTGGCCTGAGTGCAAAGGGTACCCGCCTTGGTTTTAGGCGTCTCGGGGGAATGTTGGGGTCTAGGCTGAAGGAGATGGGGTGCCCTCGGTACTTGCCTAGGGTGCCATCGAACACTTCCTGGAAGTCCTGTGCCAATTGCTGTTCCCAATCGGTCTCGGTGATGTGGTTGATGCCTGTGATTTCGATGCCAAGTGGTGCGAACCATTGCAGCCCCAAGAGGCTGGGTCAGTCTCGGTCCACGATCATCAGGGGAAGCTTTGCATGCGGCCCTTGAATGTCACTTTGAATTGTCCAGTTCTGACTACCGGGATGCAGTTTCCCTGGTAGTCTTTGATGATTAGTCTCTGGTTCTCCAGTCCCTTCTTGTGGATGGTAGGCACCAAGCGTTTGATCTCTTGCCAGGCGACCATGGAGAGGTAGGACCCGGAGTCCACCTCCATTTTGCATGGCTCACCTTCGATGCCTACCTCCACATAGACTTTTCGGGCGTCGGTGGTTGATGCGTGGCCGATGATGACTGTCTGGTGGGTTTCCTCCTTCCGCCGGGTTTTGCCACCTTGTCGGTTCCACCCGCTCCGGTCCCATCAGCTGTCGGCTTGGTGATCTCTGACTCTGGGGGGTGTGCTGTCCTGTCTCCGCTCGCTGTGGTCCCGCCGTCTGGGGCTGTAGGCCTTCCTCAATCGGCAGACTCGGGCGATGTGACCCTTTTTGTCGCAGTGCCGGCAGACTGCATCGAAGAAACAGCACTCGGCTCGAGGGTGGTCACCTCCACATCCGGCACATGCGGTCCCCGACTTATGACCCCACCGATTTCGCTGGTCACGTCCAGTCTGGAGCCGGTGGATCTCCTCCTCCTTGTCTGTGGTGTTGGAGGTGGAGTGGAATTTGCCATGGTGGGTGGTGATCTCGCAGTGACTTGCTTCCGGTTGGGCCTCGGTCGCCCGTCCTGGGTCGGCGGTCACGGTACGGTCTCCGGCGTCCAGTCTCCGCATGCGGTTCACCAATTTCCGGGTTGCCTCGGCTGCAGTGGCTTCAGCGATGGCGTCGGCGAGGGTGATGTCATCTTTGGCCATCAGCCGACTCTGTAGGACTGGGTCCCGAAGTCCAAGCACGACACGGTCCCATAGGGCCTCGTCAATGTTGGAAAACCCGCACATGCCCCCTAGGTTCCGCAGCTCCGCCACAAAATCGCTGATGCTTTCGCCCGGTCTCTGGTCCCTCCGGTAGAAATCGTGCCACCTGATGAGGGTGGGCACGGCGGGGGCGTAGTGGTTGCGGAGCAATGGTTCGAGGTCGGCCCAGTCCATCTACTTGACATCAGCGGGTTTCGCTAGGGCTTTTGCCATCTTGAACACTGCGGGCCCGCAGTGTGTCAGGAAAACGGCTCGTTTCTTTGGCCTGGTGGCGTCCTTCATGTTGCTGCATTCGAGGAACATGAGGAATCTGTCCATGTATGATTCCCAGTCCTCGCTAGCGGGATTAAAGGGTGCGGGCAGAGCGATGCTGGCCATCTCGTCGGTCTTGCTTCCTTCGGACACGTGCTCGATGGGGTTAGCCTCAGAATCCAACCTTCGTCGCCAGTGTCGTGTCCGTCGCGGCAAGGAGACCCGGAGTCAGTGACTTAGTTCAGCTCTTTTATTGGTCCCCGGAACTGGTCTGGCTCCGAGGGAAAAACAGCGGTTTTTTATTCTCAAGCCGCGGCGGCCGCAGCCAATAGCACCACTTTGAATCTCCTGCGATTCGTTTCCACCAATCGCGGGAGATTCTCAGCGGGCCAATCAGCGCGGCTCGCTAGACCAATCGGATTACCCCGCGCTTTGGCCAATCAAAACGCGGGGTTTCAAGAATGTAAATGAACGTACAGAACATTTGTAAGAGGAGAACAAACTGTAAGAACTTGGATTGACAATGATTGAAAGAGAAATCTATGTTGACTTCTTTCTTTCTTTCCTTCTTTCTTCTTCTTCTTCCTCTCTCCTTCTTCTTCTTCTGTCCTCCTTTCCTTTTTTCTTTCTTCCTTCCATTCCTCCTCTTCTTCTTCCTTTCCTTCCTTCCTTTTCTTCCTTCCTTCCATTCCTCCTCCTCCTCTTCCTCTTCTTCTTCCTTTCCTTTCTTCCTTTCCTTTCTCCCTCTTCTTCTTCTTCTTCCTTTCCTTCCTTCCTTTTTTTCTTCCTCCGTTTCCTCCGCCTCTTCCTCTTCTTCTTCTTCTTCCTCTTCTTCTTCTTCCTTTCCTTCCTTCCATTCCTCCTCCTCCTCTTCCTCTTCTTCCTCTTCTTCTTCTTCCTTTCCTTCCTTCCTTTTTTCTTTCTCCCATCCATTCCTCCTGCTCCTCTTCCTCCTCCTCCTCCTCTTCCTCTTCTTCTTCCTTTCCTTCCCTCCTTTTTGCTTTCTTCCATTCCTCCTCCTCTTCCTCTTCCTCCTCTTCTTCTTCCTTTCGTTCCTTCCTTTTTTCTTCCTTCCTTCCATTCCTCCTCCTCCTCTTCCTCTTCTTCTTCTTCCTTTCCTTCCTTTTTTCTTTCTCCCATCCATTCCTCCTCCTCCTCTTCCTCCTCCTCTTCCTCCTCCTCTTCCTCTTCTTCTTCCTTCCCTTCCCTCCTTTTTGCTTTCTTCCATTCCTCCTCCTCTTCTTCTTCCTCCTCTTCCACTTCCTCTTCTTCTTCCTTTCCTTCCTTTTTTCTTTCTTCCTCCCTTTCCTCCTCCTCTTCCTCTTCTTCCTTTCTTTCCTTCCTTTTTTCTTTCTCCCATCCATTCCTCCTCCTCTTTTCCTTCCCCTTCTTCTTCTTCCTTTCCTTCCTTCCTTTTTTCTTTCTTCCTTCCATTCCTCCTCCTCCTCTTCCTCTTCTTCCTCTTCTTCTTCTTCCTTTTTTTCCTTCCTTTTTTCTTTCTCCCATCCATTCCTCCTCCTGTTCCTCTTCTTCCTCTTCTTCTTCTTCCTTTTTTCTTTCTTCCTTCCATTCCTCCTCCTGTTCCTCTTCTTCTTCTTCCTTTCCTTCCTTCCTTTTTTTCTTTCTCCCATCCATTCCTCCTCCTCCTCCTCTTCCTCTTCTTCTTCTTCCTTCCCTTCCTTCCTTCCTTTTTTCTTTCTCCCATCCATTCCTCCTCCTCCTCTTCCTCTTCTTCCTCTTCTTCCTTTCCTTCCTTCCTTTTTTCTTTCTTCCTTCCATTTCTCCTCCTCCTCCTCCTCCTCCTCTTCTCTTCCTTTCCTTCCTTCCTTCCTTTTTTCTTTCTTTCTTCCATTTCTCCTTCTCCTCCTCCTCCTCCTCCTCCTCTTCTCTTCCTTTCCTTCCTTCCTTTTTTCTTTCTTCTTTCCATTCCTCCTCCTCCTCCTCCTCTTCTTCTTCTTCCCTTCCATCCATCCATCCATTCATTATTTTTTTATGCATAGAGAAGAAATAGCTGGAGAAGGATTGTGACTGGATGAACAGATGGTATCCTTCAGGCCAGAGAGATAGATTTGTCACTTGTCACATCCTTTCTTTCAAAGCTATTTTCGTAACCTTGAAGGCCACTCATGGAGATGTTCCACTCTGGAAATTTCTAGCTTGGAGGCCACGGAGTGGACCACAAGCTGTTGAGATGATATCTAGCCTACCAAGAGAGGTCAATGTGCCTTGCCCAGTCCAGTCCCCAAGGGACTTTGTGGATAATATCTGACGTCAGCTTCCGTTGGCTTCGCTTGATGGTCTGTCCTGGCGTTTCTTTCCCACCACTGCTCCAGAAGGGATGGATGCCATCAGGAGGGAGAAGGCGAGAGGTTAGGCTCAGTGGGAGGCCAAACATCCCTATGAACATGGTTTCAGGGAATGTTCCTGGTTTCCAGTCATCCATGCTTTGCTAGAAGAATGTCCCTTCTCCTTTTTCAAGTAATGGAGTCCGTCGTGCCTTTGGGGTTGGATGCAATTAGATGGTTCTGACCGGTTCTGGAGAAGCGGTAGTGGAGATTTTGAATAGTTTTTGGAGAACCGGCAAATATCACCGCTTACTGGCCCCGCCCCCAATCTATTCCCTGCCTCCCACTGAGACCCAGGTGATTGGCTGGATCTCCTTTGGTTGCCCTGCACAGGAGAACGGAGCTGGAAAGCAGGTTAGTGGGGTGGGGAGGGAATGAGATTTTGCGGTAACCTTCCCCTGCCATGCCCCCAAGCCATGCTCAAAAAACCATGTGCACAGAACTGGTAGTTAAATTATTGAATCCCACCACTGATTCAAAAAGCAAAACCATGCATACAGTATCCTGCTTTACTGGCCAACTGCTTCACTAACCAATCTTAATTCAGAAGTCTCTTTTATTAGGGGCCCCTGAACTGCCCAAGCAAGTCCATAAGTCTCTGTCTAGATGACCTTTGGAGGACTGGCAGGAGAAAGAGGAGAAGACAGACAAGAAGGAGAAGGAGATAGAGAGAAGGAAGGAATGCTACCCCAGATCCAGGGTCTACAAAAAGGAGGAGGAGGAGGAAGGATAATGAGGAAATAGACAAGGAAGAGGAGGAGGAACAAAGGAAGGAAGGAAAAGAATGGTTGACAGATAGAAAGAACAAGAAAGATTGACACAGACAGACAAACAGGAAAGAAAACAAGAAAGAAAGAAAGAAAGAAAGAAAGAAAGAAAGAAAGAAAGAAAGAAAGAAAGAAAGAAAGAAAGAAAGAGGGAGAAAGGGAGAGAGAAAAAGAGAAATAGATACGAGAGAAAAGGAAAGAAAAAGAAAGAAGGAAGGAAGGAAAAGAAAGAAAGAAATAAGTAAGTAAGAAAGAAAAAGACTGACAGACAGATAGGCAAAGAGATATTGACAGACAGAAAAAAAGAGCAAGAAAGATTGACACAGACAAACAAACAGGAATGAAAAAGGGGAAGGAAGGAAGAAAGGAAGAAAGAAAGAAAGAAACAACAAAAGAAAGAATAAGCAAGATTGACAGGTGGTCCTCGGATTACAACCACAATTGAGCCAAAAATTTCCATCACTAAATGAGACAGTCCTGAAGAGAGTTTCCCCCCATTTTACGACCTTGCTTCCCACAGTCGTTAAGTGAATCACTGCAGTTGTTAAATGAGCCACACAGTTGTTAAGTGAATCTGGGCTTCCCTATGGACTTTCCTTGACAGAAGTTCGCAAAAGGGGATTGTGTGATGCCCCCACCCCCCACCGGGACACTGCAACCGTCATATCTATGAATCAGCTGCTGAGTGTCTGAATTTTGATCCTGTGACCATAGGGATGCTCTAACAGTCAGGTGAAAAACGGTCCCTTTTTTTCAGGGCCACTTTGAACGGTCACTAAACAAATGACTTTAAGTCGAGAACTACCTGTATTTAAAAAAATTCCCTTTTTTTCTTCCTGATTCCTTGACCAAAACATTATTCAAGGACATTCTTTCCTGCAGCCCTCTGGCCTCTTCTAGCACCACTACAGGTAGTCCTCAACTTACGACCATAATGGTTCTAAGTTATGATGGTCATAAAGCAAGACATCTCATGACCCCCGGGACGTTGCTACAGGAAGTTAGCACCCACCCCTGTCCTAGAAAAGTGAAATATCCTAGGAAATATTAAAAAGGCAGAATATTTCCCCTAAAAAGAGTAGAAACTCAGAAGCAGAAACTCACCCCCACGTTTGTTAATGGGTGGGCCATGAAGGCCTGGCCCAGAATACTTTACATAACAAAGATCTCCATGTAAAAAACAATAGCAATTGACAAAAGCCCTTTTCAGTGCATCATCATCCAGCCAGGCTCAACCAAGCCTGGAACTCAGGACAGCCTACAGAGTTGCCCCTGCGTGGTCCCATGGGAGTCTGACAACCAATCAGAATACAAGCTCCAATTCAAATCCCAGCAAAGGTTATAAAACCCAGGCACTCTTAGCACCTCAGCCCCTTTTCTGGATCTCTTCCTTCACCTTGGAGCATGTGATCCTCCTTCCTTTTCACTCTGGAGCTCCAGGCCACCTGGTCCTCCTGTCCACCATTAAACCTTCCAAACAACTCCACGTTTCCAGTGTCTTTTTCCCCACTTGGAACTGAACCCAGAAGGACAAATCCTTCCAATCGTTGCAACTGTCCTAAATCCATGCCGGGTCTCCAAGCACCTGAATTCTGATCAGATGACCCTGGGGAATGCTGCGATGGTCATAAGTGTGAGGACAGGTCAAAAGTCACCTTTTCAGTGCCTTTGCACCCTTGCTTTGTAAACGAGCAGTCACTAATCCTCCATGGATGCAGGTGATTTAGATTTGGATGCTTGACTCGTATTTACGACTGCAGTGCCCCAGGGTCACGCATGCGAAATCCCCTTTTGGCAACCTGTCAAAACTGCAGGGATTTGCTTAACAACGGTGGCAAGAAGAAATGTTGGGCTCAGTTGTGGTCGTAGGTCGAGGACTGCCTGTATGTAATATTGTGAAGGAGAAGGGCTTTATGGGGGGGGGGGGGGGCTGCAGAGCCAGGAGTGTTTGGAAGGAGGCGGGGGGGCGGGGCAGAGAAGATGAGTGACAATAGGACAATAGAAGAAGGACATCGGGATGACCACTTCATTGTCCCTGGGAAAACCCAGGAGGCGCCTTCAAATAGAGGCAACGTGGATGTCCAACCTTTCGACTTATTTTTAGCCCCTTCGGAGGACAAAGGCCCCTCGGACACAAGACACAGGGGCGGAGGGGCGGGGGGGGGTTGCGTAGGAGGCGTGAATTCTACCGCCCGGGCATCCGCCTGCTGTGCCCATCACTCCGGAGGCTCGAGATATCGGCCCGATGGGGACGCTCCGCAGATGGGACAATCGTTGCATTGACGCCTTAAGTGGGGCGGAGACGCCGGCCCAGAAGGGGTTGTGATAGGGAGGGGGGGAGATATTTTGGAAGGGGGGGTCGTAGGTCAAGGGCCTTGGGAGGGGGGGGCAGAGCCGAGCGTCCCGAAATAACTCAATAGGTCAAGAGGGGAGCGTGGTGGAGGCTGGTTTGAGTTCGCGGGAGGGGTGTCGGGTTACTGGAATGCGAGGGTCCCCGGGACAAAGGAGGGAGGGAGAAGAATTCGGAGGGGCTGCCAAGAATGCAGAATAAGGGAGAGAGGAGGGGGGGGTCTCTCTTGGGGAATTCTTAAGGCGGGGGTTGCTTCTCTTTCCCTGTCCTCTCTCTCTCTCTTTCTCTTTCTCTCTCTCTCTCTTTCTTTCTTTGTCTGCCTGCCTGCCTGTCAATCTTTCTTATTCTTTCTTTATTCCTTTCTTTGTCTGTCAATTCTTCCTTCCTTTCTGTTTTTCTCTCTCTCTTTTTCTTTCTCTGCCAGTCTTGCTTGTTCTTTCTTTCTTTCTATCAACCTGCCTACCGTCCCTGTCCTATTGTTTCTTTTATTTTTCTTATATGTACCCATTTCATGTATTCATAACTAGGTGTATACTTATACCTCTTATCTTGTAAGCAATTGACAAATCAAATAAATAAATAAATAAATCACTTGTTCTATTTCTTTCCTATTTCTTTCTTTCTGTCAATCTTGCTATTCCCTCTCTCTCTTTCCTCTCTGTCTGTCTGTGTCAATCTTTCTTGTTCTTTCTGTCTGTCCACCATTCTTTTCCTTCCTTCCTTTGTTCCTCCTCCTCTTCCTTGTCTATTTCCTCATTATCCTTCCTCCTCTTCCTCCTCTTCCTCCTTCCTCTTCTCCATCCATCCTTTTCTTTCTTTCTTTCTTTCTTTCTTTCTTTCTTTCTTTCTTTCTTTCTTTCTTTCTTTCTTTCTTTCTTTCTTTCTTTTCCTTCCTTCCTTCCTTCCTTCCTTCCCAATTTCCTTACTCACCTTCCTACCTACAGTAAGTATTGATCTGACTGGGCATTCCCCCCAGTGTGATTCCCAGAGGAAGAATGGAAAAAGACCCAAAAGTGATGCAGAATTTCAGAGAGAACCCAAGGCACGAATGGGTCATTTGGGAACCACGTTAACCTTGTGGGCTGATATCATGGTTCATTCTTAGCATCTTCCGTGATGGATTCCTTCCGTGTACCATCCATCATTTCACATTTCCTCTCTCTCTCGCTCTCCATCGTTTTCTTGGGAGAGAACCTGGGACCAGAATTTCCACGGCTAAGCTGGGAATCACTGCCGTTGTTAAGTGAGTAATATGGTCATTAAGTGAATCTGGCTTTCTCCAGGGTCCTTGCTTGTCAGAAAGTCTCAAAAGGGGATCACATGACCCTGGGCACACTGTGACCATCATAAATACGAGTCAGTTGCCAAGGGTCTGAATTTTGATCATGGGACTGTGGGGAGACTGCAAGGGTCGTAAGTGTGAAGACTGTTCATAGGTGATTTTTTTTCAGTGCAAATGGTCGCTAAATGAATCATGATTAAGTTGTGGACTATAGGAAGTGTTTTAGTTTGGACACTTCTTAAGAAAGAGCTATTGTAAAAATGTTGGAGGAGTATTAGCGGTTCTTTGCAGAATGGGCCAGAAAGGAGGGAAGGAAACTGAGGAAAAGACAAAGGAATGGAGGAGAAACAGGGAGGGAAGGAAAGAAGGAAAAGGGAAGGAGAAAGAGAAAGAAAGGAAGGGAAAGGAGGAATTGAAGGAAGGATGGAGAAAGAGAAGGGAAGGAAGGAGGAGAAGGAAGGACCATCCCTATTCCTTATTGGACAGCTGAATTCAGGGTTTAACGATCAACCACAAGATTTGCAAACCTTAAGCCAGGATCTTGCAAACATTTCCCCCTCTGCAAACAGGGTTAAAGGGGGGCAGGTTTGGGGACGGTGTCCATGTTGGATCCACAAGGAGCAGAAAGAGAGTTTGTCTCATAATTAGGGGATAAATTAAAAATTTTTCTCTCTCGTTCAACACCGTGGGAATCTTATTTTGCAATCAGCGGTGTTCCCAGGGCAGAAGGGACCACCAGTAGCCCTTGCCATGTGACCATCACAGTCATAAGTTGTGACAGCCATAAAACAGGTCAGTGATAAAACTGACTTCATTTTAATGACTTTTTGCAATGGTCATTAAATGAACACAGCAGTCATAAGTGGGAACACATCATTGGCTAGTTCCTTTTGTGACAGTCAGAAAAAAGCCAGGTTGTAAGTCAGGCCTAACTTCGAACGGCCGCTAAGTGACCTGTCGTAAATCAAGGACTACTTATTCTGGACAAGCCAAGGTGCAAATTGAGTTTTGTGATATGAGCGATGCACTTTTGAATACTTGCAACCACAACACTCCTTCCATCGCCTTATTGATTGTCTTGCATACCGACACACAGAGACACACATGCACACACACACAAACCAAGGTACACAAAACTTTACATCCTCCAGCATTTAGACCACATTTGTTCAGCTTTTCCAAAAGAAGATTTGAAAAAAAGGGGAATAAACTCTAATCCCTTCACCAAAGATATGGTAATAGTTACTTACAAGGATTATTACTCATAGTAATAAACTACTCATTCATTACTATGGCCAGGAGATGCAATCCACAGTAAGTGTATTGTAAGTGTATTGCAGTTGAAACCATTAATAGTTACAAGGGTTATTACTCAAAACAGTAAAGTAGTCATTTACTATTATTGGTGGTAGATGTAAATATGTAATTGTATTTGAATTGTAGCTATTAGAGTTATTGCTCATACTAGTAAAGTACTCATTATTACTACTGGTGATAGATATAATCAATGTATTGTAGCTAAAACCATTAATAGTTATAAAGTTTATTATTCCTAGTACTAAGCTACTCATTTATTGCTACAGGAAGATATTATAGGGGTATGGGTGGATCATAGTTAAAACTACTAAATTACCAGGATTATTTCCTATAGTGGTAAGGTATTCATGTATTATTACAGTAGTAAATGGAATAGATAGATGGAATATGGTTGAAATTATTAATAGAAGAAATGTTATTCATAGTAGTAAGCTATTCATTTAGTGCTATGGGCAGTAGATGTAATAGATATAGGTAGACTGTTACTATTGTCCCTAATTACAAGACTAATTACTCAGAGTACATTCATTTACTGATACAGGTAAACCATGTATAGATAGGCCAGATAGATACAACAGAGAGGTTGTTTATAGTAATAAAGTGTTCTTTTGCTACTAACAGGTAGACTTAATAGATACATGAGAGGGTCATATTCAGCACTTTTAATCATTTCAAGGACCAATTTTAAGAGTAGTAAACAACTCATTCACTACTACAGGTAGTACAGGCAATGTAATTGCAAATTGTGTCCTGCAGAGAACTTAGATGTTGCAAAGTCCCCATGAAGAGTAGCGGAAGTCTTCCTCAGAGGCTGGGAAGATAACAATTTGCAAGTCGATGGCCGCAGAGGAGGCAGGCAGGGAGGATAGGAAAAGATAGTAGGGTTGGAGTGAGGAGTAACTAGGCGGAGTTTAAAATTTGGTTCCAGAAGGACAGAAGTCCATCTGAAGACGTCCAAAACCTCCGTCGCTTATGGAAGAAAACAGTCCTGAAAACCAAAGAGAGAAAGAGTTAGCCAACATGCACCAGGTCGACTCTGCTCCATGTCTACTCCATACTCTGCAATTCATGTTTACTCCACTTTCCTCACTTTCCCTACTCCTTGTTTACTCCACTCCCCGGAGTTTCCACCATTCACTTCCAGGCAGTCGGAGTTTCCACCCGGAGTTTCCACCACTCACTTCAAAAACTTTTCTGTGACCCACGCCAAATTCTTGCTACCGGTTCACCAGATCCGGTGTGAACCGGCTGAATACCACCACTGGTTCCAGGCATTTCCTAATCAACTGTGGTGGAAAAAGTTGTAGGTGCGAACCACTTAACAGGCTGATATTCTGGCCCTAATTGTGATTGAAGTTGAAGAACAAAAATCAGTAATTCTCAACCTTGGCCTGTTGAAGATGGATGAACTTCAACTCCCAGAATTCCCTAGCCAGAAGAGAGGGGAGGGGAGAGGGTTTGAGGAAGGAAAAGAAGGAAGTGAGGGAGGAGAAGGAAGGAGAGAGGAAAGGAAGGAAAAGGAAGAAAGGGAGGGAGGAGTGAGTGGGGAAAAGAAGCAAAGGAAGAAAGAAAAGAAAAGAAGGAAAGAAAAGAAATAGAAGGAAGGAAGGAAGGAGAGAGAGGGAGGGAAGGATGAAGGGAAGGAAGGAATAGAAATGGAAGAAGGGAAGGAAGGAAGATAGATGATGGTGAGAGAGACGAGGAAAACAGTAAATGTACATTTTCTCAAAATTGCTCCTAGTCAGTACTTGAAAACACTTAAAACCTGGGAAAATGGCCAATTTCTTGCCTGGCGCCTTTCCAGGCACGGAGCCGGGTGAGTGCTTGACGGGGGGGGGGGAGTGGGTGGTGTCCCGAAAATATGGGGGGGGGGGCGCGGAGGAAGCAAATTGTTGCCTATAATCTGGTTGTTGTGACCTGTGCAGAAAACGGAGCCTGTGGGTGGGCTGAGCATGGCCGAGCTTTTAGCGAAGACACAACATGGACCCACAAGCAGAAAGCACAACCACAGGTCTTTGCTAAGCGCAGCTGGAGCAGAAAGGACAGGACGGCTGTGGGTTCAAGGCAGACGAGAGCCCTAAGTCCAGCCAGCCCCCCCCATCCAACTCCGACCGGACTTAATTTCACGCACTTTAGTGCTGAGTTTTCACAGGGTCCGCAGGGTCAGCAGGGCAAAAAAGTCACCCAGAGGAAATCAAAACGTTTCTCATGTGAAATGGGGAGGAGATAGGGGGGTGGGCTTCAGTTGCATGGTTTCAGGAAAGGGGACGGAAGGATGGAAGGAAAGAAGGAAAGAAAAGAGAGGAGGAGGAAGAAAGGGGGAAAGGAAAGACCGGTGGGAAGAAGGGAGAAAAGAGAGAGAAGGACAGAGAAAGAAGGAGGGATGAAAGGAAGGAGAAGAGAGGGAAAAAGAAAGTGAAAAGGAAACAGGAGGGAAGAGAAGGAAAAGAAGGAAGGAGGGAGGGAACAAAGTAAAAGGAGGGAGAGAGGGAAGGAGGAAAGGAGAAAGAAAAGGAGGGGGAAGGAAGCGAACAGGGAAGAAGAGAAGGCAGAAGAAAGAAAAAGGAAAGAAAGGAGGAAGAAGGAACAGAAGAAGGAAGAAAAGGAGGGAGGGAAGGAGGAAAAGAATGGAGGAAAGTTGAAAAGAGGAGAAAGAAAAACAGGGAAAGGAGGAAGGGAGGAAGAAAGAAAGAAAAGAAAGAAAGAGTGACAGAAGAAACGGGAGGGAGAAGGGAAGGGAAGAAAAGAGAAAAAAGAAGAAAGGAGGGAGGGAGGAAAGAAGTGAAGGGAGGAAGAAAAAAGAAAGGAAGGAAAAAAAGAAAGAGAAGGAGGGAAAGAAGGAAGAATTAACTCTGCATTTCACAGCCAATAAAGTGTCTGGCTGGTTGTTCACTTCATTCCTTCATTCCCTGGGACTTTGGGAGGATAGATAAGGACCCCAGTAAAAAAAATAACAACGCCATCCCACCAATCTGAGCCCATCATAATTTGAGTCATTCCAGATTTGACTAAGCAAACAAGACCAGGAACTTGGAGGTGATAAATAAGCCAGAACAGACAAACAACCGGAACCGATAAAGTTGGGCTGTTTTCTCTCGTTTTTTATCAAGGGAGTGTAACCCACACATTTTCATTTTTGCAGGGAAAAACGCTGGTCAAACGTTTCCCAAGAGGGGAAAAAAATAAATGTATATCAGCACAGATTATGAGTCATCTCAAGACTGGGGCAAAGAGTTTGCTGGTTGTTGACCTGCAAAAAAAAAAAGTGGGGGAAAAATAACACAAAATCCATTTTTAGTGTTTGTGATAGAAGAACGCAGCAATTGTCAATAAGGAAGATTTTGGTTGCAAATATTCTCTCTCCGTCTTCAATTTTTGAATGACCGTGGGTTTCTCCTAACAACCTCAGTGATTCAATGCAACATCCGTGGCCAAAAAAGGCACAAAATCAGACGTGACTCACTTAGCAACTGCCTTGCTTAATGACAGACCTTCGGGCCCTGGATTGTGGTCTGTAACTTGGGACTAGCCTGTGCCCACATCGTTATTTTGAATCCAGGGATGTAAATTGTGTTGAGGGCATATCATCCAAAGGGCAGTTATTGTGCAATGCGGGTAGTCCTCAACTTACAACAGTTCATTTAGTGACTGTTCAAAGTTTCAGCTACAATGGCATTAAAAAAGGGGACTTATGACCACTTTAAACACTTACAACCGTTGTAGCATCCCCATGTTCATCAGAATTGGGATGCTTGGAAACTGACTCACATTTATGACGGTCGCAGTGTCTGGGGTGTGTGTCACGTGATCCCCTTTTGCGGCCTTCTGATGAGCAAAGTAAATGGGGAAAGCAGGAGTCACTTAACAACTGTGTGACTCACTTAACAACCGCAGTGATTCACGTAACAACTGTGGCAAGAAAGGTCGTAAAATGAGGCAAAGCTCATTTAGCAATGGAAGTTTTGGGCTCAGTTGTGGTCGTAAGTCAAGGACAGCCTGTATATGATTTCAGTCTTATTCAAATTACTTCAGGATTTCTCTGAATTATCCTCATTTCGCTTCAGCTCCATTTTTAGGATTTAAATTTGCGCTTACATCAGTTCAGGAGATTGTTGTAGCTGCAACGATGAAAAATGAGAACACAGGCAGTCCTCGACTTACAATCACAATGGAGCCCAAGATTTCTGTTGTTAAGCGAGACATTTGTTAAATGAGTTTTGCCCCGTTTTACCACCTTCCTTCCCAACTGTTGTTAAGTGAATCCCTGTGGTTGTTAAGTTAGTAACGTGGTTGTTAAGCGAGTCTGGCTTCCTCCATTGACTCTGCTTGTCAGAAGGTTGCAAAAGGGGATCACATGACCCTGGGCACACTGCCACTGTCATAAGTGTGAGTCAGTCACCAAGTGTCTCAGTTCTTGTCATGTGACCATGGGGATGCTGCAGCGGTTGTGTGAAAAACAGCCGTAAATCACATTTTTCAGTGCCGTTGTAACTTTGAACAGTCACTAAACGAACTGTTGTAAGTCGAGGACTTCCTGTATTTGACAGGGAAAGAAACGGCAGCAACAAACATGGTTTGTTTCTGAGCTATAAAGAGTGAAATGAGCTGCGTTATCTCAGCCTCAAACAGCTCTCAGGCTGAGACTGGAGGAAACATATACAAAAGCCGCAAAAGGGAATCAATTGTAGGAAAATTAAGATAACGATCCTCTTACCTGCCATTTTAACTTGCCATGATGTGTTTCACAAAGGCTAAAATAATTAAGGGGGGGTGGAAAAGGGAGGTTGAATGTCACTCTTCCGCACATTATAAATCCCCGAATATCCCAGATCCCTTCCAGATTTCTTATACCATCACTAGGAAACATATTGTTCCCCATTGGGTCATTGTTTTGGAGATATTTGCTTAACTAAGCAGAGAAATAGAATGACTGGGAGCGACTTCTGGCTTCCTACTGGCTTCCCCAATAACTTTCCTCTCAGCTTCCCACAAGGAAAGCCACTGGGGAAGCCAGTAGGAAGCCAGAACATCAGAAATCTTCCCTTCCCTTCCTCTCTACCCTTCTCTTCCTTTTTTCCTTCCGTTTGTCCATCCTTCTTTCCTTTCTGTTCCCCTCCCTGGCTCCCTCTTTTCTTTCCTTCCTTCTTTCCTTTCCCCTTCCTCCCTCCCTCTTTTCCTTCTTTCTGTCCCTCCTTCCCTAT
Organism: Hydrophis major; assembly: GCA_033807585.1. Taxonomy (NCBI): domain Eukaryota; kingdom Metazoa; phylum Chordata; class Lepidosauria; order Squamata; family Elapidae; genus Hydrophis; species Hydrophis major. Next base: position 170,420,036 of record CM066343.1, read on the forward strand.
TCCTGTTTTGCTCTTTTCTTTCCATCCATCCATTCTTCCTTCTTTCTGCCTCTTCGTTCCCCCTCCCTCCCTTTCTCAGCTGTCCTTCCTTTCCTTTCCTCTCCTCCCTTTTCCCCCCTCCCTTCCTCCTTTCCTCCCTCCCTCCCTCCCTCCCTTACCTAACTTCCCTTCCCAGCAGACAGGTAAGTAGCTGCTGCTAGGTTGGGGAAGGGAGTGAGGGATTGCTAGACTGACTGGGAAATCGTCACGGAATGTTGCAAATGAAGGTTCACGTGACCTAGAAGCCCAGCAGTGGTGAGTAGCCTTAAAGCAGCCACACTTTCCCCAAATGTCTTTCTTTCTTTCTTTTCCTGGTCCCCTGGGCTTCCAGACTTCAGGGCCATCCTGTCAATCACCCCTTTGAGGTATCTCAGTTCAAGAAGTACAATGATGCACCATTTCGCCCAACCAAAAGTGACAATAAACTCGAGGCTTTCTTTTAGCGCTCTCGGTTCTTCTAATTGTCCTGAAATCTCATCCTTTGAAAAGACTTACATTTTGCTGGTGCTGTTTTTCATCTAAGAGGCACAACGAACCCGAAGGTGTGACACACACACCCAGCCCACCCTAACCTAGACTTTAAAAATAACTTAAGATGTCCTGAATAATTTATATCCCACTGGGCCATTTTTTCCTGGTCCCTTCATCTGGGCAGGAACTGGTGAGCCATCATTTATTCCATCCTCTCTTCCCTATTGATCTTCCTCATAAAAGTGATTTATAACCTGCCCCCCACCCCTCGTTTCTCAAGAAGGTCAAATCCCAAGGAGAACATCGACCCCCAACCCCCAACCATAGAAAAAGGTCACCTCCTGAACACCTCACCTTCATAATTGATACACCCATTGGAGTCTTCTTGACCGGCCATCAATTTATCCACTTCTTCCTCGGTTAATCTTTCTCCTGGAAAAAGAAAAACAATGGAGGAAAAGAGAAAATAATTAAACATTTGATGAATGCTCGCAGGTTTTTTTTGAAGTCTTCAGAAGTCCCTCTTGAACGGGAATTCTCTTTTACTATTCAATAGGGAAGAGCAGAATCGGAGGTTTAAACTTTGGGCAGCAGCGCTCGACTTACTATTGTTCACTTAGTGACCGTTGGAAGTTACAACGGTGCTCAAAAAAGGGACTGGCAGCCAGTCATCGCAAACACAGGTTGTCCTCGACTTAATGACCACAATGGAGTTCAAAATGTATGCTGCTAAGCAAGAAATTGTCAAGTGAGCTTTGCTCTGTTTTGCAAAACGCTGACTCTGTAACCCGCTTAGAGGGCAGTCTAAAGCACTGTGAAGCGGTATAGAAGTCTAAGTGCTATTGCCCTTCCTTCCTTCCTTCCTTCCTTCCTTCCTTCCTTCCTTCCTTCCTTCCTTCCTTCCTTCCTTCCCTCCCTCCCTCCCTCCCTTCCATCCATCCATCAGAGGTGGATATTCAGCAGGTTCTGGCCAGTTCTGGAGAACCAGTAGTGGAAAGTTTGAATAGTTTGGAGAACCAGCAAATCCTACCTCTGACTGGCCCCTCCCCCATCTCTTCTCTGCCTCCCATTGAGTCCCAGCTGATCAGCTGGGTCTCCTTTGGTTGCCCTTCACAGGAGAACGGAGCTGGAAAGCAGGCTAGTGGGAAGGGGAGGAAAGGGGCATTTTGTAGCATCCTTCCCCTGCCACGCCCACCAAACCACACCCACAGAACCGGGAGTCAAAAAATTTGAATCCCACCACTGCCCTCCATGGAGTGCAGTGTTTAGAATGCGGTATTGCAGGCTAACTCTGCCCGCTGCCAGGAGTTCGAATCTCACCAGGCTCAAGATTGGCTCTGCCTTCCATCCTTCCGAAGTCAGTTAAACAAGGACCCAGATTGTTGGGGGGGGGGCAAAATGCTGACTCTGTGTAAACCGCTTAGAAGTGGTTGCAAAAGCCCTGCGAAGCGGTGTGGAGTCTAAGGGCTGTTGTTATTGATAAAACCCTGGTTATTAAAAAAAAAAGGGGGTTATGAAATTGAGCTGGCCTCCCTGAACCTCCCTAAACCTTGCTTAGCAATGGGGATCCTGGTCCCCCATAAGTGGAGGACTTCCTCTTTGCATTTCAAGTCGAGGTGTGAGAAAACGAGGCCGCGACGAAAGCCTCCCTCCGTTTCGCTCCCTTCCCCTCCGCGGGGCCAGCCTTACCGAGGGTCGCCAGGACGTGGCGCAGCTCCGCTCCCATCACAGTGCCGTTCCCTTCCTTGTCGAAGACGCGCAGGCCCTCCACAAAGTCCTCGAAAGTCCCCGTGTCTTTGGTCTTGGCGATGTGCTGGAGCATGGGCAGGAACGTGTCAAAGTCCAGCATCTTGCTGTTCATCTCTGCACAAAAAGAGGGAAAGTTTCACCCACCACATCGCAAAGCAAACCCTTAGCAGAAGAATGATGGGGGGACCTTGGAGGTCCTCTAGTCTGACCCTCCTGTTCGAGCAGGAGAAGCGATCTAGGACAAAAGGACTGTCCGTTCTTTTCTTGGGAAACTCCAGGGATGGAGCCACCCGCAACTTTGGGAAGCAAGCTGCTGCCGTCATTAAGCAAACACGGCAGCTGTGAAATGAAGGCTGCAGTCATTAGGCAAACACTGCAGTTGTTAAGTGAATGTTCTACCGGCAATTATTAAACAAACACTGCAGTCATTAAGTGAACGCTGAAGTTATTATGCGAACACTGCAGTCATGAAGCGAACACCCCAGTCATTAAGCAAACACTGCAGTCATTAAGCAAACGCTGAGTTATTAAGCAAACACTGCAGTCATTAAGTGAATGTTTGAGTTATTAAACACTGCAGTCATTAAGTGAATGTTTGAGTTATTAAACAAACACTGTAGTCATTAAGGGAACACTGAAGTTATGCGAACACTGCAGTCATTAAGCGAACACCCCAGTCATTAAGCAAACACTGCAGTCATTAAGCGAACGCTGAGTTATTAAGCAAACACTGCAGACATTAAGCGAATGCTGAGTTATTAAGCAAACACGGCAGTCATTAAGCAAACGCTGAGTTATTAAGCAAACACGGCAGTCATTAAATGAATGTTTGAGTTATTAAACAAACACTGCAATCATTAAGGGAACACTGAAGTTATGTGAATACTGCAGTCATTAAGCAAACACCACAGTCATTAAGCAAACACCGCAATCATTAAGTGAACGTTGCAGTTATTAAGCAAACATTGCAGTCATTAAGTGAATGTTTGAGTTATTAAACAAACATTGCAGTCATTAAGCGAATGCTAAAGTTATGTGAACACTGTAGTCAGTGTTAAGCAAACATTGCAGTCATTAAGCGAACACCGCAGTTATTAAGCAAAAACTGCATTCGTTAAGTGAATGTTTCAGTTATTAATTAAACATTGCAGTCGTTAAGCAAACGTTGCAATCATTAAGTTAATGCTGCAGTTATTAAGAAAACATTGCAGTTGTTAAGAAAACCCTGCAGTCACTATTTAAACGCCTCGGTCGTTAAGCAAATGCTGCAATTACTAAGCGAACATGGCCATTGTTAAACGAACCCTTTTCCCCAGGGGCATCTTTTGCCAGAAGCCACTACAAAAAACACCGCAAAAGACCATTGTGTAACCACAGGATACATCAAAACAGTCGTCGCATGAGTGCGTGGGAGAGGGGCGACTATCGGAATTTTGAAACCGGGTCATAAGAAGCTCTGGGAAAATCCACTGTAACTTCAAGAAGTCTCTAAGGGACTGGTCATTAAGTGAGGACTTCCTTCCAATAAAATTATTTGGCCCGTTTCGGATGGAAAAACCCAGTCAACGTGCAAAAATTGCTTATTGCTCAAGGCCATTGAGCAGCAGAGACTGACCGTCTGGTTTCGGGCGTCCGAGGACTTTATGGACTTCTGCCTGGGTGGGGTTCTGGCCGCAGGACCTCAAGACATCCCCACATTGCCCGTAAGTGATTTTCAGTTCGCCCTTTTGAGTCCGGTCGAAGACTTCAAAGACCTCCCTGAATTCTGAAGACAGCGAGAAAAACAACACCACAGGAAAAATTGTGCGAAATTGTTTGCAAAGTAGAATACTGAATAATAGAGCTGGAAGGCACCCTGGAGGTCAACTAGTCCAACCCCCTGCCCAAGCAGGAGATCCTGTACCATTTCAGAGAAATGGCTGTCCAGCCTCTTCTTAGAAACTTCCAGTGTTGGGAGCATTTACAACTTCTAGAGGCAAGTTGTTCCACTGGTTAATTGTTCTCACTGTCTGGAAATTTCTCCTTACTTCTAAGTTGCTTCTCTCCTTGATTCGTTTCCACCCGTTGCCTTTTGTTCTGCTCTCAGATGCTTTGGAGAATAGCTTGACTCCCTCTTCTTTGGGGCAGCCCCTGAGATATTGGAAGACTGCTATCATGTCTCCCCTGGGCCTTCTTTTCATTAGACTAGACATACACAATTGCAGCAACCGTTCTTCATTTGTTTTAGCCTCCAGTCCCCTAATTATTCTTTTGTTACTCTTCTCTGCACTCTTTCCAGAGCCTCAACCTCTTTTCTTACATCATGGTGACCAACATTGGGCGCAGAATTCCAACTATGGTCTCACCAAGGCCTTATAAAGTGACATTAACATTTCACGTCATCTGGATTTTATCCCTTTGTTAATGCAGCCTAGCATTGCATTGGCTTTTTTTTTTGGTAGCTGCACCAGATGGCTGGCGCATACTAAAATGTATGAAGAATGGAGGCTAAACATGTGAAGAACATATGCAGGGATTGGGGGTGTCTGCTTTAATGAAAAAAGCGGGGACATGATTGCATTGTTCCAGTATCTGAGGGGCTGCCCCAAAGAAGAGGCGGTCAAGCTATTCTCCAAAGCACCTGAAGGCAAGGGGAAGAAGCAGTAAGGATGGAAACTCATCAAGGGGTGAAGCAACCTGGAATTAAGGAGAAATTTCTTGACAGTCAGGACAATAAATCAGTGGAACAGAAGTTGCCTTTGGGAGTTGTGAATGCTCCAACACTGGACATTTTTAAGAAGAAATTGGATAGCCATTTATCCAGTATGGGGGTCTCCTGTACAGACAGTGGGCTGGACTAGATGACCTCCACATTCTTTTAACTCTGTTCCAACTCTGTTATTCTGATACACAGATAGTCCTTGACTTACGACCACAACTGACCCTCAAGTTTCTGTTGAGGCAGCTGTTAAGTGAATCTTGCCCCATTTTACGACCTTCCTTGCTACGTTTGTTAAGTGAATACCCACAGTTGTTAAGTTAGTAATGGCTTCCCTCAATGAATTTGCTTGTCAGAAGGTCGCAAATTGGTAGCAGGTGACTACGGGATGATGCCGCCGTCATAAATAGGAACCAGTTGCCAAGGCGTCTGAATTTTGATCACGGGGAATGCTGCAACGGTCGTGAGTGTGAAAAACAGTCATAAGTCCATTTTTTCAGTGCCATTGTAATTTTGAATGATCACTAAATGATCATTCTTGTTCGTCGGTACTTCCCTCCCCGAGGGAGATGGCGATTATGAAATAGGAAATATAGATAAATAAGTAAACAAGGAATTATTTAAACATAATAATTCTTCATTTACAACTCCTCTGAATTTTCTGATTTGGTTTGCTTTTTAAAAATTTGAAAAACTTCGCTGTTGGTCCCATTATCCGCTCTGTTTTCATTCCAGTGCATTTCGATGTCCCGAGAGGAACAGTTATGATTGAAAGAAAGAAAAGGAAAAAAAACAAAACACCCAGTTTATGATAATAAGATTCGTCCAACCCAAGAATGTGGGACTCCAACAGGAAAAAACAACAGCGACAATCCATCTTCTTAATTAGCTTAAAGCACGGCCACCGACCTCTGCAAATCTTAGATGCAGAAAAACATAACATTTGGCGTATTTAAGCATTTCAAAGTTCAGGAGCATTTCGAAAGTTTTAAATTCCCCGGTTATTGTCAAGAATTGGATGACTGATAGTCCAAGAGATTTGCCCCATTTTACGACCTGTCTTGCCATTGTTGTTAAGCGGGTCGCTGCAGTTGTTAAGTTGGGAACGTGGTTGTTAAGTGAATCCAGCTAACCCATTGACTTTGCTTACCCATCGTAACTTCAAGTAGTCAGTAAAGGAATGGGTTGTAAGTTGAGGATTAATTGCATGTATAATTTTCACCCAGATGTTGCTGACTGGTTACTTTCCTTCGTTCTTCTTCATTCTGTTAATCACTTTGCTCTAGTTTTTGACATTCACATGCACAACAGATTCTCGGTAGGTTACGGGACTGAATCGCACTAAATAAAATTACAAAATGATTTTGTCCCAGGTACAGCATCTCTCCAACAACAGAAGTGGGTCTATGGAGTTTCTGCTTTGCAGATGAATCTCCCTGGGGCCATATTTGAAATATCATGTCATTCAGAAGCCGTAAAGAAATAAAGTGGGGAGAGAGCTTGATAATTAGATGAAGGGCACTGCATGGCAGGCACCGGTTATCCAGCTATGCGAGAGAAAAAGAAAGAAAGAAAAAAGAAAGAGAGAAAGAAGAGAAGAGAAGAGGGAGGAAGGAAGGAAGAAGAGGGAGGGAGGTGTGAGGGAAGGAGGAGGGAAAGGAAGAAAGGAATGAGAAAGAAGAAAGGGAAAGGAAGGTAGAAGAGAAGTTAAGGCTGGGAGGGTGGTAGGGAGCGAGGAAAGAAGAAAGGAATGAGAAAAAAGAAAAAGAGAATGAGAAAGAAAGGGAAAGAAAAAGAAAGGCAGGAAGGAAGGAAGGAAGGAAAGAGGAAGAAAGAAAGGAGGAAGAAAGGAAGGGACTTATTACCATATTTCACAGTTATGACCGTTGCAGTATTCCCCCATGGTCACATGATCAAAATTTGGACCCTTGGCAACTGTTTCATATTTCCAACCGTTGCCGTGTCACAGGATCCCCTTTTGCGACTTCTGACAAGCAAAGTCAATGGGGAAGCCAGATTCATTCGACGACTGTGTTACTAACTTAACAGCTGCAGTGATTCACTTAACAACGATGGCAAGGAAGGTCACAAAATGGGTCAAAGCTCGCTTAACAGTTGTCTTACTGAAGCAGTGGGAATTTTGGGCTCAATTGTGGAGGTTAAGTTGGGTCCTGATTGTAGGGTCTCCTCATGCTTGAGCTGGCGGTTGGGCTAGATGACCTCCCAGGTCCCTTCCAGCTCTGTTACTCTGTTATTCTATAAGGGTCTCCTGCTTGAGCAGGGGGCTGGGCTAGATGACCTCCAGGGTCCCTTCCATCTAATTATGTTTTGCTATCAAACAACTTTTGTCAAGCGAGCAAAATAAAATAAAATACATGAATTCAAAATGACCCTTTCCTGCTATTGTTCATCTCAGCCTATTGATTTACATTCTGCGCTGCTCATCCGCAGATCAATCCGTTCCCAGCATCTACTGCCTGCCTCAGTTTCCAATACCGCCAAGCAAGTCACGGCTGCTGACGGGTTTTGGAGTGGGTGGGTGCTTGAAATAGACCAGGAGACGCCGGGAGGGTTCGATCGAAAGGAGTCTAGCGGTGGAGTCAAAACAAGGATGCCTCCGATGGAAGTTGGAAAGGGTTTTGCAACGTGGAAAAAGAAAGAAGCGTTGAGGAGCCCCCAGAGCAGAGGGAAATACTTAATCTTCACAGCCTTATGATGGGTGGACTCCAACTCCCATAATCCCCCAGCCAGAAGGCTTTAAGAGGGGTGGACTCCAACTCCCATAATCCCCCAGCCACCATGCTTTAAGAGAGGAGGACTTCAATTCCCAGAATTCCCTGGTGACCATGATTTAACAGGGGTAGATTTCAAGTCCCAGAACTTGCCTTCACTGAGTAACATTAAGTTACAACTGGTTCTCATACTTATGACCGTTGCAGCATCCTCACAGTCCCATGATCGCCATTTGCCTCCTTCCCAGTAGTCATAACTTGAGGATTATTCCCCCTTTTCAGTCTTTTTTTCCCCTTTTGTTCGTGAAGGATGCTGGTGCCAAGAGCCCCTTGAGTCTGAACTACTGGAAGTAATTAGCAATTAATTAATTAGGGAAACCCCTTAATTGTGCCTCTTACCTTCAATTTGATCATTATTGAACTCCAGCTGAAAGGGAAGGGGAGAAAAAGTCGATTATTATTCATACTTGCCATCAAATGGGAAACCCAAATGTAACCTTTTCATGACAAGGTACAAGGTTCTTTTAGTGACCGTTCCAACAATTGTGGCCACAACGGACATAAAATGGGGCAAAACTCACTTAAAAACCATCTAACTTAGCAACAGAAATTTTGTCTTCCATTGTAGTCATACGTGGAGGACTTCTTGGGTATATATAAACACTGGTGTGTTTTATATATAGGTAGTCCTTGACTTACAACACTTCATTGAGCCCTAAATTTCTGTGGCTAAGCCACAAATTTGTTCCCTGAATTTTCCCTCGTTTTACAACTGTTGTTAAGGAATCATTGAAGTTGTTAGTCACACTGTGGTTAAGTCAGGGATGGTAATCTACTGGCTCAGATCAGTTCTATAGAACCGGTTATTATGATTCTGCGCAGTTCAGATAACTTGCAAATCGCTCCACTGGCTGACCCCTCGCTTCCCTGTCTACTCACTCCTTACCTAACATGTATGCCATCCAACTTGCCTGCCTTTAGTAAGTTGCTACGTTTCCTTTTTTGTCTTCCCAACCATCAACGGCTGCCAGGAGATTTAGATTAGCTAGAAGGTAGGAAATTGTTAAATTTCTTGCTTTCTAGCTAATCTAAAAGCAGAGCTGAATCTTTCTTAGGACCGAAACTTCTATTTTTCAGTGCAGATTCAGGTAGCAGATTGCAGAAAGGTAGCTTTCTGAGTGAATCTGTGATTCTGCAAGCAACTCAATCTGCCTGCCTGCTTTGCCTGGTTCTGGGTAAAAGTTGCTCTTTTTTTAAATGCAAAATTCTATATTTACATAAGTATTTATAATATTTACATACAAGCCATGCCCAGCCAGTCACATGGCTACCAAGCCATGCCCAGTCAGCAAGCCACACCCACAAATTAGACCACGCCCACAGAACCAGTTGTTAAGAAATTTGAATCCCACCCCTGGGTTAAGTGAATCTGGCTTCCCTGTTGACTCCACTTGTCAGATGGTTGTAAAAGGGGATCAAATGACCCTGGGACACTGCAACCGTCATAAATATGAATCAGTTGCTGAGCATCCAAATTTTGATCATGTGGCCATGGAGATGCTGCAATGGTCGTAAATGTGAAAAACGGTCCTAAGTACCTTTTTTCAGTGTTGTAATGGTCATAAGTCAATATTATTCTCAGTGTTTGCAAGCCTGGTGCTGTTAAATTTTTCTATTGATTTTAAGGCCTTTAATGTTTTAATTGTTGGATATGACATGGATGGCAAATAAATTTCATTAATAAATGAAGAAAGGAAGGAAGAGAGAGAGAAAGAGAGAGAGAGAGAAAGAAAAGAAAAAGAAAAAGAAAGAAAAAGAAAAAGAAAGGAAGAGAAAGGAAGGGAGGGAGGCGGGAGGCAGGGAGATGAAAAGAGAGAGAAAGAAGAGAATGAAAGAATGAGACAAAGAGGTAGAAAGAAAGAAAGGAAGAAAGGAAGGAAGGAAGAGAAAGAAAGAAGAATAAATTATAAGAAGAATAAATTCACCACCCTGTTCTATGGCTTTGGAAAACTACATTAAGAAGCAAGAAAGTCCTCGACTTACAACAATTCATTTAGTGACCACTTCAATGTGACTTATGCCTGTTTTTCACATTTACGACCATTGCAACATCCCCATAGTCAAATGATCAGAATTCAGGTGCTTGGCAACTGACTCATACTTACAAGTCAGTCGCAGCGTCTCCTGGAGTCACGTGATCCCCTTTTGCGTCCTTCTGAGGAGTGAAGTCAATGGGGAAGCCCAGGTTCGCTTAACAACCATGTGACCCACTTAACATCTGTGATTCATTTAACAACTGACAAAAAAGGTAGTAAAATAGGGCAAAACTCGCTTAACAACTGCCTCGCCTAGCAGCAGACATTGGGGGCTCAATTGTGGTTGTAACTCGCGGACTACTGTCCAACCCTGCTGAGAAATGTGAACCATGATTAGACAAAGCGGCTGGGGATTATTTGCTAATGCAGATCAAAAATCTGTTTTAGATTCCTCCTGAGCAGATGGCTATCTCTGCTTTTCATTCTCTTTTTCTCCGCAGAAACACAACTCCAACTTAGTTGTGTGTGTGTGTGTATTTTCAGTAATGATGTTGGCTAAGTAAGTTCCTTCGCGGTCTCAAAAATGGATTTGCTCCCCCCTTAAGCATTTTTTAAATTTATATGCCTGGAGTCAGGGATGGACCACCTGCCCTGAGTTAAAATTAGCCCTTGCCTTAAGCATGAGTTTGTCCCTTCCCCTGTTCAGAACAAAGAAAGAGAGAAAGAGGGAGAAAAAGAAAGAGAGAGAGAAAGGGAAAGAAAGGGAGAAAGAAAATTAAGAAAGAGAGAGTGTGAAGAGAAAAAGGGAGAAAAGGAGTGAGAGAAAGGGCGAAAAAGAAAAATGAGAAAGAAAGGGAGAAGGAAAGAAAAAAGAAAAAGAGAGAAAGGGAGAGGGAGAAAAAGTGAAAGATAGAGAAAGGGAAAAGAGAGAAAATGAGAGAGAGAAAGAGATAGAAAGGGAGAAAGAGAGAGAGAGAGAAAAAGAAAAAAGGAGAAATAGAGAAGGAAAGGGAGAAGGGAAAGAGAGAAAAAGGAAAAGGGGGAAGAGAAAGAAAGAACGAGAGGTGGAGAAAAAAATGAAAGAGCAAGAGAGAAAGTGAGAAGAGAGAAAGAGAGAAAAGAGTGAGAAAGGGGAGAAAGAGGAAGGGAGAAAGAGAAAAAAATGAGAAAGAAAGAGAGAAGGAAAGAAAAAGAGAAGGAGGGAGGGAGGGAGAAAGAAAGAATGAGAAAGAGACAAAGGGAGAGAAAGCGAGAAGGAGAGAAAGAGAAATACAGATAATTGAAGTCTACACTGCATATAATAATAGCTACAGAATTCTGGGAATTGAAGTCCAATGTCTTCAAGTTGCCACACTGGTTTAACTGACTCCTCCAGACTTAACTGATTTGCAAATTAGCCTCTCCAATCGTTGCTTTCCATTTTTGTTTTGTTTTGTTTTTTAAAGTCAAGTCTCCAGCCTTCCTCGGCTACATAATTGTCGTAGAAACCTCTCTGAATTAACTGCAAACTCAAGAATGGAAGAAGAGGCCAACTCAATTAGTCACGCCTTAAAACAGGATAAAATTAAATTATCCATGAATTGTCTCCATCCTTTCTGTCTTGTGGAATCGACATTTAATAAAGAAATCCATCCAACGTAGAGCTAGAGTGTCATAAAAATAGCAGGGCTCCAAGAAAAACAGAATTTTGATCTGCGCAGTGTCTGTTAATTTATTTAACAGCTAATTTATTTTCATCTTTGACTCCAGGCATGTAAATTTTCCTAAATCTGGACAGGTTGCAACAGTCCCTTCCCAAATGCAGGACCACTGCAGGTAAGTCAAATTTAGCAAAAGAAACATAGCTACTCTTCGACTTACAAGTACAACCATTCATTTAGTGACCGTTCCAAGTTAGGCTTGGCATAACTTGACTCATATTTATGACGGTTGCAGCATCTAGGGGTCATGAGAGCCCCTTTTGACAAACAAAGTCCATAGGAAAGACAGATTCACTTAACAACCATGTGATTAACTTAACAACTGCGGTGATTCACTTAATGACTGTGTCAAGAAAGGTCGTAAAATGCATCAAGACTCGCTTAGCAACAGAAATTTGGGTGTTCCATTGTGGTTTTAAATCTAGGACTATTTCCAGAAGGAACATAGTTGTATATTGCTTAAATGACGTAAACTTATTTACATTAAATTTAAAATTTTTGAGAAATCTCACAGGGACCAGCCAGGGCCAGCCAAAGGGCCCAATGCAACCTGGGGGGATCCCTCACCCCTCCCCTTTCTGCTGTAGAAGAAGTCTACCAGGATTTTTTTTTCATGTGGAAATTAAATTAATAAGTTTGAAAAGTTATGAAGAATTTTCTTTTTTCAACACACTGGAGAAAATGAGGTCATTTATTGCACAAAGCTCGAAAGCGCACTAAATAAAAATACGAATTATTCTATGTCATTATACGCTCAGGTTTAATTAGAATTACACACTCAATAAAAGGGAAACCAGATTGATGTTTGCAAACCAGGTTGTTGTGCTCCAAAAGAGCTGGTGGTGGCTAGTTTTGGCTTTAAATGGAGCAATAATTACAAGACAATCATGTTTATCCAAACCGAATGGGTATTTAATCTGACTCAGTGGTTGTTGTTTTGTTTTTCCCAGGTGCCAGCAAAATTTCTGCACAGCAACAACCACAACAAGGAAGGGTTTCCTGCTAGGTAAAGTAGGAAGAAGGTCAAATAAGTTTTTTTCTTTAAAAAAAGTTTGACTAGCCTTGATTCATTATTTATCCCTGTGTGAAGATTTGGGGGAATTTAGAGACTGGGTGGCGGTGAGTTCTAGTTCTGCCTGCTTCGTGTTCTTTAGATACATACCTTCACATTCGCCCGAGGGACACACAATGAAAAAGTCCAGCAAATATTTTCCATGGGGGTTGATACATAATTGGGAGGTTGAAGGCAGGGGAGTGTCCTTCCTTCCTTCCTTCCATTCCATTCCACTCCAAATTTTATTGTCAGTGCACAACATGTGTACAATGAGATTGGCTAAGCCTCCCTTTGTGCACCACCTCCACCCTGACACAATACAACTCACAGTGAAGAGAGAAAATCCCTAACCCAGTGAATCCTACTAACAAACACACAGCCCCCTATTGCACCAGTGTGGAACATGTTGCACATTGTCTATCGTATGAGGTCGTTATTTTGCGTTCAGGAGCCTGACAGCCCACAGGTAGAAACTGTTCCTTCAGCCTCTTGGTGCGGCTGGCTATGTTTCTCTATCTCCTTCCCGATGGTAGGAGAGTGAAGAAGGGCTGACCAGAGTGTGAGTCCTCCCTGAGGATTTTCCTCGCTCTCCTAAGGCGGAGACCCCTCGCAAAGGATGTCGCCTAGTGCCGGGGTCTCCAACCACGGCAACTTTAAGACTTGTGGACTTCAACAAAGCTGGCTGAGGAACTCTGGGCGTTGAAGTCCACAAGTCTTAAAGTTGCCATGGTTGGAGTCCCCGGCACTAGCGGTTTCACGAAGATAGCCTACAATGTTTTGTGCGGTGTTCACCACCCTCTAGTCTATAGTGTCTTTCTAACCACGGCTGTCAAGCCGGCATACTACTCCATGAAGCAATATGTGAGGACACTTTCTATTGTAGAAGGAGGTCATCCGTTGTTCCACCCTGTTTTTGAGCCAGACCCTGAGGAAGTAGCCGAGTTTCTGTTGGGCTTTCCTGGCCACCTGGGTTGTGTTGTTTTTCCAGATGAGATCTTCGCTGAGATGGACTCTCAGGAACCTCCTTCCTTTCCTCCCTTTCTTCTTCCTTCCTTCTTTCCTTTCTTTCTTCCTTCCTTCCTTCCCCTTTTTTCCATTTCTTCCTCCTCCTCTATTTTCTCCTTCTCCACCCCATTTCCTTCTCCTTCTTGTCTTCTTCTCCTTGTCTATGTTCTTCTCCTCCTCCTTCTCATCTTTCCTTCTTCTTCTCTTCCTTTTCCTTCACCTCCTTCTCCCTCCTTCTCTTTTTCCTCCTGTTTTCTTCTCCTCCTCCTTCTCATCTTTTCCTTCTTCCTCTCTTCTTCCTTGTCTGTGTTCTTCTCCTCCTCATCCTCCTTGTCTATCTTCTCCTTTCTCCTTTTACTTCTTTTTGTTCTCATTTTCGCCTTCTCCTCTCCTCCTCCTCCTCACAACAGAGCTGGGAGGGACTTGGAGGTCTTCTAGTCCAACCCTCTACTCAAGCCTCTCCCCTCCTCCTCCTCCTCCTCCTTCTCCTCCATCTTCCCTTCCCCCATAAAACCAACTCTCCTCCCCCTCCTAAATAAGAGAAGTTCCTGGGGTGGGGAGGGTCAGTGATGGAGAAAATGCTGTGACAGTTCTCTTAATAAACCACGGTTCTATTTTGGACAGTGACAGAGGCCAAGGTAAATCAAGAGGCATCAGGTAATCTGGAAGACAATGCCACCTCTACCCCCCACCCCAGCAGTTGTCGGCTATTAAGAGTCTGTGCCAAATAGCTGCCATTCCTCCCTGCAGATTGACTGCCAGTGACTCAAAGAAGTCAAAATGGTGGCCCCAACAAGCTGGGGCTGAGATTATGGAGTTGTGACCACATTTCCTGCAAATATCCCGCTTCTGTGTTCTGGTTGGTTTGAAAAAAAAGAAACAAGAAAGAAATTGTGATTATCTCCACCATCCTTAATGTTTTCCTCCAGCCACCCGAAATAAATGTGACCAATGAAAAGCAATTAAAATAGAAAAATGTATGTTGCATATTACACATCCCTCATTTCATCCCCTTAACACTCCTGCGAGGTAGGCTGGACTCAATCAGACTCCGGAAAGAATAAGGAGGCGGAGCTCGTTTTTAAGCTCAGGGCTTTAACTGCCGCACCCCATTGTCTCTCTCTTGGTCAATGGGAGGGGTTGAGAAAGCCATAGGGGGTGAATAGGAGGAAGGAGAACTGGGTTCAAATCCTGATCGGATGCGGAATTTGTAATAAACTCACTGGTCCATCTGCGCAAAGAATATTTAAGAGGCAGTCTTCAACTTACGGTCACAACGGATGCCAAAACTTCTGACAGAGATGATAGAGAAACAGAGAGAGAGACAGAGAGAGAAATGATCGAAAGAGAGAAAAAGAGAAATACAAAGAGATGATAGAGAGGAAGAATGGAGAGAGAGATATGATAACGACAGAGAGAGTGGGAGATGATAAAGAGAAATATAAAGATGACAATGAAGAAGTAGATAGATAGATAGATAGATAGATAGATAGATAGATAGATAGATAGATAGATAGATAGATAGATAGACAGATGATAAATAGATAGATAGATAGATAGATAGATAGATAGATAGATGATAGTATGATAGATAGAGAGAGAGAGAGAGAGATAGTTAGACAGACAGACAGACAGACACAGACAGACAGATGATAAATAGATAGATAGATAGATAGATGATAGTATGATAGATAGATAGAGAGAGAGAGAGAGAGATAGTTAGACAGACAGACAGACAGACACAGACAGACAGATGATAAATAGATAGATAGATAGATAGATGATAGTATGATAGATAGATAGAGAGAGAGAGAGAAAGAGAGAGAGAAAGAGAGAGAGAGAGAGAGAGAGATAGAGAGATAGAGAGATAGATAGAGAGATAGAGAGATAGATAGATAGATAGATAGATAGATAGATAGATAGATAGATAGATAGATAGATGATAGTATGATAGATAGATAGATAGAGAGAGAGAGAGAGAGAGATAGTTAGACAGACAGACAGACAGACACAGACAGACAGATGATAAATAGATAGATAGATAGATAGATGATAGTATGATAGATAGATAGAGAGAGAGAGAGAAAGAGAGAGAGAAAGAGAGAGAGAGAGAGAGAGAGATAGATAGAGAGATAGAGAGATAGATAGATAGATAGATAGATAGATAGATAGATAGATAGACGATAGAGAGAGAGAGAGAGAGAGAGAGAAGACACAGATACATGAATACATGATAGAGGATAGAGATAGATAGAAAGATAGATAGATAGATGGATATATGGATAAAGATATATATAGACAGACAGACAGAGAAACAGAGAGAGAGAAAGACAAATACAGAGAATGATGACAGACAGACAGACATTGACAATGGCTCCTCTGTCAGTCCTGGCAAAACCAAACCTTCGCAGAAAATCTCAGCAGAGGGGAAACTATGCCGGAAGCTGCTTTGTAGTTCGGCCACATCTTTTAGCAAAGCATCTTAAGAGCCGGACGGGCTCCCTGGAGATCATGCCTCCCAACCCGCTGCATCAATCCATCCCTTAAAAACCAAGCACCCCCCACCCCTCCTACCCTCAACTAAACCAGGTTTCCTATTTCTTTCTTTTTTTTCTTTAAAGCCTCTTACTTTGATGTTGGCTGGGTTAAACTCCACTTCTTTGTGTTCTGGCTCAGGCGGTGGAGGGGCTGGTTTCGGGGGTGCCTTGGGTTCCTCCTTTTTGGGCTCAGGTTTTTTCGGCTCAGGTTTTTTGGGGGGCATCGTGGCGGAGACGGGGGGGGGGGAAGGGAGCCACAGGCAGGCAAAGCTGGTCACGTCGAGGGGCAGAAGGCAGAGCAGCCGAGAGTCCCCTGCGGAGGGTCTTTATTCGCCTCCCGGCCCCTGAATGTCACAGCAGGTGTCAGTTGGCTTCCGGCCCCTACCCGAAGCATCGCACATACCAGGTTCGCACAATAGCAACCTGGCTATAAAAGGGAAAGGCAGACGGCTCGGCTATTTCGGATAAGGGCACCCAAATCGGTCCGGGAAGACAATGCAAGCATGAATCAGGAGCAGAAGCGTGAGGGGTGGGAGCAGTTGAAGACCCCCATGGCTTGAGCCATTGGGCTGGGAGGGCCTTGCTCCCAAGGCTGAGGAGCAACTACTAGCCAATCCCGTTTTTTTTCTTTTTTTCCAGTGCTTCTTCTAACTGTATGCCTGGGTATTTTATTTCAGGCATTTAGAGGTAGTCCCCAACTTACAACCACCAATGGAGCCCCAAAACTCTGCTGCCTCGAGGCGAGAATTTTGCCGCGTTTTACGAACTTTCCAGCCAAGAGGGGGTTTACGTTTTAGTCACGCAGTCGTTAAGCGAATCTGGGCTTCCCCTGTTGGATTTGCTTGTCGGAAGGTCAAAAGAGAGGACCACGTCTCACACACACACACACACACACACACACACACAGAGGACACTGCGACTGTCACAAATACGAATAATTTATCCAGCAGCATTCCAATTTTGACCACGTGATCACATGGAGATGTTGCAGCAGTCGTAAGTGTGGAAAAGTGGTCCTGTCACTTTTTTCAGTGCCGCGGTGACTTCGAACGGCCACTAAGTGAACGGTTGTAAGTTGAGAACTATCTGCAGCAGCCAGCAAAGTTACCCCAGAGATGAAGAACTGCTGATTGTGAAAGCAACTCAACATCAATCAGCCATTGTAGAATTGTGGGGAGTGATGGGGCTTTAAAGAGGAAGTCAGCAGTCCATCCGGTGCAGAAAAGTGGACTTTACAGAGTCCTCAACTTACGACCCACAGTGGAACCCAAAATTTCCATGGCTAAGCGAGGCAGTTGTTGAGTTCTGCCCCACTTTACAGCCTTTCTTGCCACCATTGTTAAGTGAATTGCCATAGCTG
This sequence comes from Hydrophis major, assembly GCA_033807585.1. Taxonomy (NCBI): domain Eukaryota; kingdom Metazoa; phylum Chordata; class Lepidosauria; order Squamata; family Elapidae; genus Hydrophis; species Hydrophis major. The sequence continues at coordinate 170,437,417 of CM066343.1, forward strand.
TTAAGTGAGTTGCACAGTCATTAAGTGAATCTGGACTTCCTCGTGGACTTCATTCATCAGAAGGTCACAAAAGTGGGTCACGTGACCCCGGGGACCCTGCAGCTGTCATAGATGCGAGACAGCTCCCAACTGCTTGAATTTTGATTGTGTGACCATGGGGAGGCTGTGACGGCCATAAGTGCGAAAAAAGGGTCATAAGTCCGTTTTTTCAGTACCATTTGTAACCAAACGGTCACTAAACGAACAGTTTTAAGTTGAGGAACACCAGTACAGAAAGGTTTGGGGAGGGGGAAGAGGAGAACTGGAACTTGTGGGCGTTTTGATGAAGAACCAAATAAATAGACACGTAAAATTTTGACGCCATTGCAGACGGCCACTAAACGAACGGTTGTAAGAGGAGAACCACCTGTTGTAAGGATTCTTTTGGGAGCACAGAGTGTATTGTTCTCTTTGAGACGTCACTGGGCAAGACTTGTTCTGCCTTTTCTTGGAAGCTAACAATTGGGTCGGATTTCCAGGCTGGGCAAGTTTCAGCCAATAGAAAAGGGTGGTGTATTTTGGGCCGCAGAGTCCAAGCGCAGGTGTGACCTCATAGGACGTGTTTGGAGTCTGGGCAGCAAAGCAGGGCTTTAAAAAGGCATTTGAACTCCTTGGGTGCCCCTGGGGGAAAGAGCTGTGGACGGAGGTCTCCCCAAAGGTTGAGAGGCAGCGAGCCTCCCTAGCTAGAGGCAGCGAATTCAAGGCTGCCGAAATATCCCAGAACGGAACAGGGGTTCTTTAAGAAAAGGGAAGGGGAGGGAAGGAAAGGAAGGGGAGGGGAGGGGAGGGAAAGGAAGGGAAGGAAAAGGAAGGGAAGGGAAGGAAAGGAAAGAAAGGGAAGGGAAAGGAAAGGAAAGGAAAGGAAGGGAAAGGAAAGGAAAGGAAAGGAAAGGAAGGGAAGGGAAGGGAAGGGAAGGGAAGGGAAGGAAAGGAAAGGAAAGGAAAGGAAAGGAAGGGAAGGGAAGGGAAGGAAAGGAAAGGAAAGGAAAGGAAAGGAAAGGAAAGGAAAGGAAAGGAAGGGAAGGGAAGGGAAGGGAAAGGAAAGGAAAAGAAAGGAAAGAAAGGGAAGGGAAAGGAAGGAAAAGGAAGGGAAGGGAAAGGAAAGGAAAGGAAAGGAAGGGAAGGGAAGGGAAGGGGAAAGGAAAGGAAAGGAAGGGAAAGGAAGGGAAGGGAAGGGAAGGGAAGAAAGGGAAGGGAAAGGAAAGGAAAGGAAGGGAACGAAGGGAAAGGAAGGGAAAGGAAGGGAAAGGAAAGGAAGGGAAGGGAAAGGAAAGGAAAGGAAGGGAAACAAAGGGAAAGGAAGGAAAAGGAAAGGAAGGGAAGGGAAGGGAAAGGAAAGAAAAGGAAGGGAAGGGAAAGGAAGGGAAAGGAAGGAAAAGGAAAGGAAGGAAAAGAAAGGAAGGGAAACGAAGGGAAAGGAAGGAAAAGGAAAGGAAGGGAAAGGAAAGGAAGGGAAGGGAAAGGAAAGGAAAGGAAGGAAAACGAAGGGAAAGGAAAGGAAGGGAAGGGAAAGGAAGGGAAGGGAAGGGAAAGGAAAAGAAAAGAAAGGAAAGAAAGGGAAGGGAAAGGAAGGAAAAGGAAGGGAAGGGAAAGGAAAGGAAGGGAAGGGAAGGGAAGGGAAGGGGAAAGGAAAGGAAAGGAAGGGAAAGGAAGGGAAGGGAAAGGAAAGGAAAGGAAAGGAAAGGAAAGGAAAGGAAAGGAAAGGAAAGGAAAGGAAAGGAAGGAAAAGGAAGGAAAAGGAAAGGAAGGGAAAGGAAAGGAAGGGAAGGGAGGGGAAGGGAAGGGAAGGGAATGGAAGAGAAAGGAAGGGAAAGGAAGGGAAGGGAAGGGAAGGGAAAGGAAAGGAAAGGAAGGGAAGGGAAGGGAAAGGAAGGAAAAGGAAAGGAAAGGAAGGGAAAGGAAGGGAAAGGAAGGGAAAGGAAGGGAAAGGAAAGGAAAGGAAGGAAAAGGAAAGGAAAGGAAGGGAAGGGAAAGGAAGGGAAAGGAAAGGAAGGAAAAGGAAGGAAAAGGAAAGGAAACAAAGGGTAGGGAAAGGAAAGAAAAGGAAGGGAAGAAAGAAAGAAAGGGAAGGGAAAGGAAGGGAAGGGAAGGGAGAGGAAAGGAAGGGAAAGGAAAGGGAAGGGAAGGGGAGCTCATATTATAAAGTTAGTCCTTGACTTATGGCCATAATTGAGATGCAAATTTCTTTTGCTAAGCGAGACAATTGCTCAGTGAGTTTTGCCCCATGGGATGGCCCATCTTACCACAGTGATTAAGTAAATCACTGCAATTGTTCAAATAGTCACGCGGCTCTTAAGTGGTCATTAAGTTCTCCCAGCAAAGTCAACAGGGAAGCCAGATTCACTTAACGACCATGTGATTCACTTAACAAAAAAACAAAGGTCGAAAAATTTGTCTGACTTACTTAGCAACCACTTTCCTTAGCATGGAAATTCTGTCTTGAATCTGGGCGTACATCGAGGACTCCCTGGAGTCCTCCCCAAGATGGGGGTCACGCCAGCAAATCCCCACATATAAAAAATAGAAATGCAGTGCTCATGTATGGCTGTGGTCGCCATTTTGATTTTTTTGACCTTTTGCCACTCCTCTACAGCTCCAAGTCCCACGATCTTTTTTCTACTCTTTGTGGCCTTTTTTGAAAAACAAAAAACCAGAAGTGGCAATGGACAGCCGGACTTCCCAATCAGAGTTATCTTGGATTAAAAAAAACAAAAACTTTTTTTCTAAGAATATGCAGTGATTAGGTGAAAAAGGAAGTGAAAAAATAAAATGCTTTCCCGCCGGCGTTCAGATTTCTTGATTGCTGCCAGATGGAAAGCAGGAGGGAAGAAGCAGTCCGGCTAAGATAATCCAAATTTAAAAGTCATTGTAAAGGGTTTTTATGCTGTCCGCATTTCCATCAACCCAGTTTTGAACCCCAATCCTTATTTTTTCGTGAAAAAATTCCTTGGGGGTGAGGTTGCAGGCATAGTTTGTCCTCCTTTCTTTTTCCCTGCTTCGGGTGCCTGACAGGGAAAGAGCCCCCCACGTCACCCCCATCCCATAATCCCGAGGTCAAAAATTAGTCTGGGGAATCCTGGAATTCAGAGGGTCTGTTGTGAACTAATAAAATACTCAAATAAAGTTTATCAAAAGCTTTAGAAAATAGCAGGGTTCTAGCCCTGCACTTCTGATTGGCCGATAATAGCGATATCGGATTGGTCCATTCAGGAGAATCTGATTGGCTGTTAATGAGCCACTTTCATTGGTTAAGAGGGTTAACACTCCACTTTTCCTATTGGTTACTAGAGCTGCAACTTGCCTATAAAAGGGCTGCTTTTGCTCTAGGGTTTTGCTCTGTTCAGAATGTATAATAAAGAGTTGAAGTTCACTGTTCACCGTCTCGTCTCCGTTCCTTGCGCCCATGCACAGAACTTAACACTGGCGACGAGGATGGGATGCGGAGACGTCAGAGCTGACTGAACACTACAGAGCACTAAACTGAGCACGTGGCTGAAGACGCATCAACGGCGGAAACCATGACCGGTGGCACCATACCACCCGCTCCATTCGACCCGGCACAGGAAGACTGGGACTCATACATGGACCGGTTCCAGATGTTTCTGGAGACCAACAACTTGAAGGATGCCACTACTGGAAAAAAGAGAGCGGTATTCCTGACTCACTGCGGACCTGCCATTTTCAAGATGGCCAAGGCACTGGCGAAACCAGCTGAGGTGAAATCCATGGACTGGGATGTCCTCGAGCCTCTCCTACAGGCCCACTATGGCACCTACCATACCAACGCTTGTACGAAGACATGAATTTTACCAGAGAGACCAGCGGAAAGGAGAGAGCGTTGCAGATTTCATCGCGGATCCGGAACCTGGGAGGCCTCTGTGGGTTCGCCGACGTCGAAGAAGCTCTCAGAGACCAAATAGTTCTGGGATTAGATGCACCACATGTGCAAAGCAAACTGATGGCAAAAGGTGACATCAGCCTTGCAGATACCATCGCTGATGCTACTGCAGCAGAAGCAACCAGGAAGTCACCTGCCCAAATGCGCCACACCAACGGCCCACTCTGCCAACTCGCCGGCGAAACCTCATCTCACCTTGAGTGACATGCAACGGCAACCTACCACGAGGACCTCGAATCGTCATCAGAAAGTGATGAGGAAGAAGTCAACCAGCTCCGGTCTGAATGAGACCAACGCCACCAGCGTAACAAGAGACTGCAGTATCAATGTGCAGGCTGTGGGGCAAACCACCCACGATCAGACTGCAAATTCCTCGACGCGCTCTGCCATATTTGTGGGAAGAGAGGCCACATCAGAAAGGTCTGTCGAAGCAAGATAGGAGCCAGCCCATGTCAGAGGGGGACCAACTATCGCCAAACCACAGGAAATCATCCTGTGAATCGGGAACATTCGAACCACCAATGGAACAACCACTTCTACAGAAATAGCCCCTACATTGGCTTCTAGCCCATTCAACGAAACGAGAAGAGGCACACCAAATCATCACGATTGGTCACACATCATCATTAGATGCAAAGAAAATCTGAGTGAAGGTCGCCATCGAGAACCAGCCCTGCGTGATGGAAGTCGATTCAGGATCGTCCCTCTCGATGGTTTCCTGGAAGACCCTGAAACAATTGATCCCTGCCGTCTGGCGGCAAGACCTTGAAACCCAAAGAATCATTCTCAAGGACTATCAAGGAAACTGAATTCCAGTCGTTGGATCCAGCCTGGTCCGGGTCTCATTCAAAAATTGTATGGCATCCTTACCATTGACCGTCGTCAACCGTGATTGGCCTAGTCTGTTAGGCCTTCAATGGTTCGCTCCACTTGGGATTGAGGTAGCCGGCATTCACCAGACCAGCAGCAACGACTGGGAGGAGGCCCTCGTCCAGGAATTCCAGGACGTGTTTGCAGACAAACTAGGCGAGTACAAGGGGACCCCGATATCATTTAACCTTAACCCTGAAGTGGCCCCCATCCGCCTTAAGCCTTGTTGAATCCCTTTTGCCCTTAAACCAAAGATTGACGAGCAGCTCGATAAATTAATAGCCCAGGGTGTTTTAGAACCAACTGACCATGCTCCTTGGGAAACCCCAATCGTAACACCCATCAAACTGGATGGATCGTTAAGGATTTGTGGGCCACCCGTGCCACCCTGAATCACACCCTTCAACAGAACGCTTCCCCGGTACCGGTGGTACAACACCTCCTCCATTCCCTGGGAGGGCAGAAAGGTCTTCGCTAAATTGGATTTAGCACAGGTGTACCAACAACTGCTTGTCGATAAAAAAACAGCAGAGGCACAAACGATCGTTATGCACTGAGGTGCTTTTTAGTGCAACCGCCTCCAATTCGAAGTTAGCGTGGCCCCAGGGATCTTTCAGAGTCTGATGGAGAGACTGTTACAGGGAATAAAAGGGGTCATACCATACTTTGATGATGTTTTAATTGCTGCCCCTAATAGAGAAATACTAAAGGAGCGTCTTAGACTCATTCTCCAGAAATTTAAAGACTCTGGCCTTAAAGTTAAAAAAAATAAATGTCAACTGTGTACAGATAAAGTAGAATTCCTGGGGTACCTAATCGATAAACAAGGCATTCACCGCACCAGTAGCAAGTTAAGGGCAATCAAGAATGCCCCAAGATCCAGAAACAAGACTGATCTCCAAGCTTTTCTGTGGCTTATCAATTTTTACAACATCTTCCTGCCTCACAAAGTGACCGTAGCTGAGCCCCTACATCGGCTTCTCGATAAAAAAGCAACCTGGGTTTGGGGGCACCGAGAGGAACACGCGTTCCAACAAGTGAAAAACCTATTAACTTCAGATGCTGTTTTAATGCAGTATAACGAGACTTTGCCTTTAACAATCACATGTGATGCGTCACCCTTTGGAGTAGGAGCCATTTTGAGCCATGTGTTACCAAATGGTAGTGAAGCCCCTATTGCCTATTTTTCAAGAACTCTATCAAAGGCTGAATGTAACTATAGTCAAATCGATAAAGAGGCTCTTGCTGTTGTATCTGCTGTTAAACGGTTTCATGAATATGTTTATGGACGAGTTTTTACTATTGTTACCGATCACAAGCCTTTGCTGGGGATTATAGCGGGAGACAAGCCAACCTCCTATATATTATCACCTAGAATGACTCGCTGGTTGGAGTTTTTGGCTGCGTACAATTATAAGCTGCAACACCGCCCGGGGAAAGCCATTCCCCACACTGACGCATTGAGCCATGCACCACTTCTGGAAACCGTTGATGACCCAGCTCCAACCCTTACAACGCTCCAGATTAAAACAATGCATTCACAGCTGCTGACCGCTAGAGATATTGCGATCGAAACAAAACGTGATCCTATCTTAAAATGGGTTCTTAGCTGGGTCGAATGAGGATGGCCAGTAGATCAAACCCCTGATGACTTCATTCCCTTCAAGAATCGACAAACGAAACTTTTTTCACAAAAGGGCTTCATCCTGTGGGGGGATAGAGTCGTCGTCCCTGAGCAGTTACAACGAACGGTACTAAAGACACTGCATGAGGGCCACCCCGGCATCGTGCACATGAAAGCACTCGCACGAAGCTACGCGCAGTGGCTGGGCATCGACAAACAAATCAAAGCTGGGTAAAGACTTGTTATAAGTGCCAGGAGGTTAGCAATGCCCCACCAAAAGCAACTCCGACAGAATGGGAAACACCTCGGGGACCATGGTCCCGCATTCATATTGACTTTTCGGGACCTACTAAGGGACATACGTTCCTATTGACAGTGGATGCCTATTCAAAGTGGCTTGAGATCCACGAAATGAAAAGTACTACAACCGAGTCTGTCATCCGGAAATTGAACAGATTATTCGCAACGCATGGGCTGCCAGACGTTCTGGTATCCGACAATAGACCCCAGTTTACCGCGCTTTCTTTTGAACAATACTTAGCAGACCACGGTATTCGCCATGCACTAACTTCGCCAGTGCACCCTGTGGCTAACGGAAGAGCCGAGCGCATGGTACAGTTTGTAAAAAAAAACCTCTACAAGATGGACTATGGGGACATTGAAGATAAGATAAATAGAATACTCCTTCTCCAACACATCACTCTGCACAGCATCACCAACAAGACTCCCGCAGAACTATTGATGGGATACAAACTTCACTCCCACCTCGACCGGCTTCACCCGTCTTACGAGCCAGAGAAACCCTGTGGATCTAGCGGAAAATGCCGTGAATTCCAGATAGGCAACTTAGTTTTCGCCAGAAACCTCTCTGGCGAACCGTTGTGGATTGAGGCCACCGTTATTCAAGCCACTAGACCCAGGTCGTACCGGGTGAAAACCTGCGATGGAAAAATATGGAAACGCCATATTGATCAGCTTCGCTCGAAGCTACAACCTAGTTTCCGCGACTCCGGTAACTCCCAAACTGAGGGGGGAGGGGATGTCGAAGAAACCGAATTCAAGATGGCGGAAAGCAGGAACGAAAGAAGTCAGCTATGGGGCGTGACTAGTGAAGAAGGATCAAGGATGGGGGTGGCCTTGTCACAGAGGAACAACCCAGCAGAGGCAAGCCCGCAAGGGCTAGAGGACAACAACGAGAACACTAGCGGCACCGATTCGTCCAACGAAGAACTACCAGCACCCGACTTGCCCGAAAACGCGCCGCCAAAACAGGCTTATGGACAAGAACCAGTGGGACAGTGTAAATCCAATAGACAGTCAAAGCAACCTTCCTACAACAGAGATTACATCACCGCACCCCCCAAACAGAACCTGGAGGGAAGGGGTGTTATGAACTAATTAAATACTCAAATAAAGTTTATCAAAAGCTTTAGAAAGCTTTGCAGCATCATTGACTCATATTTCTGACGGTCGCAGTGTCCTGGGGTCACGGCATCCCCTTTCACAGCCTTCTGACCAGCAAACTCAATGGGGAAGACAGATTCGTTTAATGATCCTGTTCCTAACATAACAACTGCCGTGATTTACTTAACAACTGCAGCAAGAAAGGTTGTAAAATGGGGCAAAGCATAACCAATAGACCAAACCGTCTTGTGAATTTTTTGGACTCACACACATACACATACACACGGATACAAGTGCTGCTCTCCGCCAGGTTTCTACAGTCTGGACCAATGAGGACTAGAAGCATGAACCGAGTTTTTATTTTAGATCTGTCTGTACAGGGCTGTAGGCTAAACTGGTTGACAAACAGAGTGGAAAATATTTCAGTGTGACTGATTTGGTTGACAACTCTGGGTTTTTAAGAAAGAATAATCATGGAATTTGATAGTTTTTCATTGGGGAAAAAATGCCATGTTTTGTTTTCGTGGCAGTTTGCGGCTCATGGTTTACTATTTTTTTTAAAGGCATGCTTTACCATCTCTTCTTAATTAATTTTTATAAACGCCTAATTGCAAACTTCCTTGGAGATGTTTTGAATTGAACAACAAACTGGAAAGTTGTGAAATCAAAAACACAATCGACCCATGAATTAAATTGCTCTGACTTGTCACCCAAAAGGGGAAATTGAGACAAACCCTGGTTAATGGTCAGAATAGCCAAGATGGCCACCAGCAACATGGTCACTCTCTTGCATTTTTTTCACCAGGATTAGGAAACCTGGCTTTCTTCTGACTGCAGGAAGAGAAGGAGGAGGAGGAAGGAGAAAGGGTGGAGGAGAAAGAGGAGGTAAGAAGAAGGAGAAGAGGAGGAGGAGGAAGCGAGAAAGAAGAAGAAATTGGAAAATAGAGATAATTCTCATTTACTGACCAATCCATTGGCAGCTCAGATGTTAAGTGAAACAGATGCCAAATGAAATCATGGCTTTGCTTTGATCTTCCTTCAACTTTCCTTTGTTTTATAGAACTGTAAAAATGGACAATGCAAGAACTGGTTGCAAAGTGACTTTTCATCACTGTGAGCAAATACTAAATGAGAGGAAGGGAGGAAGGAAGGAAGGAAGGAAGGAAGGAAGGAAGGAAGGAAGGAAGGAAGGAAGGAAGGAAGGAAGGAAGGAAAAGACACACCACGGAAACTGTACGATATTAGCATACTCCGAAACCCCCGCAACCGATTGGTCCATACCAGCAAAGATCTGATTGATTGAAGGGTCAGCTGTGATTGGAGCGCTAGGAATCTACCGTGATTGGTTGTGCCGATTGCGGGAGATTCAAAGTGCTGTCATTGGCTGCCGAGTTGCAAGCCAACCCTCTATGAAGGGCTGCCGCGGCTCGCATTCTGAGACGATCACCAATACCTAATAAAAGAGCTGAACTCACTGAAATGGTCTCGCGTCTCTGTCGAACCGACCCGCCTCAAACATAACACTGGCGACGAAGGTGGGATCGTGAGACAAGGAGACCATCCAGCACGTGGCGAGGCGGCACGCAACAACAAGCAGAATGGCCGGAATCAACTCACCACCCGCTCCTTTCAACCCTGCTACTGAGGACTGGGAATCTTATACCGATAGGTTCCAAATGTTCCTCAAGAGTAGCAACCTCAAGGACGCCAACGGCCACAAGAAATGAGCCGTGTTCCTCACACACTGCGGGCCTGCAGTATTCAAGATGGCCAAAGCCTTGGCCAAACCGGTGGATGTCAAGGCGATGGAGTGGGACGATCTTGAGCCCCTGCTGTGAAGTCACTACGCCCCCGTCGTGCCCATCCTCATCCGGTGGCACGACTTCTACAGGCGAGATCAACGCGAGGCCGTGGGGCTGGGTGACTTCATAGCAGCACTACGGGACCTGGGCGGCCTGTGCGAGTTCGCCAACCTGGACGAGGCCCTGCGAGACCGCATTGTCCTGGGACTCCGAGACCCCGTCCTCCAAAGCCGCATCATGGCAAAGGGAGACATCTCCCTCGCTGATGCCCTCACCGAAGCCGCTGCAGCAGAAGCGGCCAAGAAATCAGCGGCTCGGATGCGGCAATCGAGCATCATGCCACGAGCAGCAACCGGAGAGGCAATGTCGACCCCTGAGAGGTGACCAGTGACAGACCACACAACCACACATCACCGCGACATCGACTCCTTCTCGGAAACCGAAGACGAGGAGGAGGAGATCCACCGCCTCCAATCAGCGTGAGAGCAGCAGGAACCACAAGGTCATAAGTTGAGGTTCCAGTGTGCTGGCTGCGGCGGCGATCACCCCCGAGTGGACTGTCGTTTTCTTGATGCCATTTGCAGGCATTGCGAGAAATGGGGGCACATCGCCAAAGTGTGCCGGAATAAAAAGCACTACAGCCCGCGACGATGAGACGCCAGCCCCCAACGGAGAGAAAGCACTCCTACCCGGAACCATGATCGCCAGACAGAGAACCGCTGGAGCCGAAAAGGTCGGAACAGGCGACTCCAGGAGACGAGACAGAGAGAGGAAACACACCAGACCGTCGTCATCGGCCATTCCTCCACCAGCAACGCCAGGAAGGTATATGTGATGGTCGGAATAGAAGACCAGCGATGCGACATGGAGGTGGACTCTGGGTCCTTCCTCTCAATGGTCTCCTGGCGCACACTCAAGCGCCTGGTCCCCACCATCCGCTGCCAAGAACTGGAAGACCAAACACTAACCCTCAAAGACTATCAGGGGAACCGAATCCCTGTAGTCGGTAGAGGCCATTTTAAAGTCACCTTCAAGGGCCACACAGAAGTGCTACCCCTGACGATCGTCGACCGAGATCAGCCGAGCCTGTTGGGACTGCAGTGGTTCGCACCCCTGGGCATCGAGGTAACCGGCATACACCACATCGGAGAGGCAGACTGGAAAGCGGTGCTCATGAGGGACTTCCGGGAAGTCTTCGATGACCATTTAGGCAAGTACCGGGCGTCCCCTATCTCATTTAACATAGACCCGACCATTGTGCCAATCCGCCTTAAGCCCAGGTGAGTGCCCTTTGCACTCAAGCCCAAGATCGATGAGCAACTCTATAAGCTCATCGCACAAGGGGTGCTGGAACCGATTGATCACACCCGGTGGGAGACCCCAATTGTCACCCCCATCAAGCCAGATGGGTCAGTGAGGATTTGTGGTGACTATAAGGCCACCCTAAACCATGCGCTCCAACTAAGCGCATACCCTGTTCCAGTAGTCCAGAACCTTCTGCACTCACTGGGGGGAGGCCAGATCTTCGCAAAGCTTGACCTGGCACAAGCCTACCAGCAACTGCCGGTCGACACCACAACAGCAGAAGCCCAAACCATCGTAATGTACCGAGGGGCTTTCCGCTGCAACCGGCTCCAATTTGGAGTCAGCGTGGCACCCGGGGTCTCCCAAAGCCTTATGGAAAGACTCCTCCAGGGAATAGAAGGGGTTGTACCCTACTTTGATGATATCTTGGTGCCACGAAAAATGAGAAACAACTAGAAGCCAGGTTGAGGGAGGTACTGCAGAAATTCAGAGACTCGGGACTTAAAGTCAAGAGAGGGAAGTGCCAGCTACGGGCCGAAAGGGTCGAATTTCTGGGGTACCTCCTAGACAAACAAGGGATTCACCCCACAGAAAAGAAACTGAGAGCCATAAGGGAAGCACTGTGACCCAAAAACAAAATGGAATTACAGGCTTTCTTGGGACTGTTAAACTTTTACAATGTCTTCCTACCTCAAAAGGTGACCGTGGCGGAACCGCTACATAGGCTGTTAGATAAAACAGCCACCTGGACCTGGGGAGCACGGGAGGAGAGCGCTTTCAACAACACAAAGAACCTGCTAACATCCGATGCGGTACTAATCCAGTGCAGCGAGACCCTGCCATTGACGGTAACTTATGACACGTCGCCATTTGGGATCATCGCCATCCTCAACCACCAGCTACCAGACGGGAGGGAAGCACCCATCACTTTCTCATCAAAGACACTTTCAAAGCCAGAGCGGAACTACAGCCAGCTCGACAAAGAGGCCCTAGCAGTTGTCGCTGGCGTCAAGAAATTTCACGAATACCTTTATGGTAGGACTTTTACAATCATCATGGATCACAAGCCGCTGCTAGGAATCCTGGCGGGAAACAGGGCCACACCAAACATTCTATTGCCAAGAAAGATGAAGTGGTCCGAATTCCTAGCAGCATACAATTACCAGCTGATACACTGACCCGGAAAGGACATCGCCCATGCAGATGCCCTGAGCCGGTCACCCTTACCGGACTGGAAAGACGACCCGGCACCCACAACAGAGGTACTCCAAATAGAGACAATATCCAACCCACTCGTGACCGCGCCAGACATTGCCAGAGAAACAAATAAAGACAAACGGCTGGCGCGAGTCTTGAGCTGGGTGGGAAAAGGGTGGCCGGAAGGGGACATAGACGAACTATTCAGACCCTTCCGGAACAGACAAACGGAACTGTTTACCGAAAAGGGCTGCATACTTTGGGGGGACAGAGTGGTAATTCCTGAAAAATTACAGGAAAAGGTATTGGGAATGTTGCATGAGGGGCACCCGGGGATGGTTGGTTAAGATGAAAAGCCTGGCCAGAAGCTACGCATGGTGGCCAGGAATGGATAAACAGATCAAAACCCGGGTTGCCAAATGTAACCAATGCCAAGAGTCCACATCCAATCCGCCCGCTGCCCCAACCCAAGAATGGGAAAAACCAAGAGGTCCGTGGTCTAAGATCCATATAGACTTCGTGGGGCCAACCAAGGGACATATGTACCTTATCACGGTAGATGCTTACTCCAACTGGTTGGAGGTAAGCACCATGAAGTCAACCACGACGGAGTCGGTGATAAGGAAACTGAGCAAACTTTTCATTACGCACGGCCTACCAGACGTAATAGTGTCGGACAATGGGCCCCAGTTCACCGCACTAGCGTTTGAACAATTTCTGGCAGGCCAAGGGATACGCCATGCATTAACCGCACCGGCAACCCAGCGGCGAACGGGCAGGCGGAACGCATGGTCCAATACACCAAAAAAGCCATCCAGAAAATAGAAACAGCCAATATACAGGACAAAATCAATAAAATGCTCCTCATTCAACACATTACACCTAGCGCAACCACAAATAAAAGCCCGGCGGAACTAATGATGGGCAGGAAACTATGTTCAACACTAGACAGAATGCACCCAACATATAACCCAGACAAACCCCCAGATTCTTCCAGCAAACACAGAACATTCAACATAGGGGACCCAGTATACGCAAAAAATCTCACAGGAGAACCACTCTGGATGCCAGCAACAATCACCCAGATAACTGGGCCCCTATCATACCGATTGGAAACAAGCGACGGGAAAAACTGGAAAGGGCACATAAACCAACTTAGGTCAAGAATAGCCGCCACAACCAGCCAAACACCTGAACAAGAAACTAGAAGGGGGGGGGAATCGGCAAGCGATAGAGAAGGAACCGAAGAAAACCAGCTAACTCAAGCAGAACACCCCCCACCTAGAATAGATAAACCAATAAACCGAGGCTACTCACCTGTAGATGCAGGGCCAATGGAGCATGAAACCCCAGGATCTTCACCTGGAAGGAGCAGCCAAACCAGCTCACCCGGACAGGAAAAACCTAGCGGGAGCAGAAGCGGCAGCTCAACCAGCCCAGGAGAACCAGGAGGGAGCTACCAAGAAAGGCCCAGCTCAACGTTCCAGGCGGTTCCATCCCAAGGAACCGGAGCGACAGAGGAGGCATCCGAACCAGTCAACGACCACACCAGAACTGAATTGTGCAGGTCAAGTAGGCAGGCGAGAAGCCCTGCCTACCTACGTGACTACATCACCATGCACCGCCGGACGAAACCAAGAGGGGAAGGGTGTACGATATTAGCATACTCCGAAACCCCCACAACCGATTGGTCCATACCAGCGAAGACCTGATTGGTTGAAGGGTCCGCCGTGATTGGAGCGCTAAGAATCTACCGCGATTGGCTGTGCCGATCGCGGGAGATTCAAAGTGCTGCCATTGGCTGCCGAGCTGCAAGCCAGCCCTATATGAAGGACTGCCGCGGCTCGCATTCTGAGACTATTACCAATACCTAATAAAAGAGCTGAACTGACTAAATGGTCTCACGGCTCTGTCGAACCGATCCGCCTCAAACATAACAGAAACTAATGGACAGAATCAATCTAGAACTAAGGAGAGATGTCCTGACTGTGAGAACAATTAAAAATTAAAAAAAAATGCTTCCTGGTGCCCCTCTGTTGCCTGAGTTTTCCAAAATAGAACAGACAACCATTTGACCAGGATAGAATAAGTTCTCCTGCCTTGAGCGGGGGGGGGGGGGGGTCAGATTAGAGGATCTCCAAGGTCCCTTCCAGACCTAAGATTCTACGTTCTCCACTTAGTGGCTTCTTAGCAGAGGCCAAGCCAACTTCCAACCCTTTCTCGAATAGCTGCCGTGCAGCCTAAAACAGCAGGCTAATTTTTATTTTAAAAAGATATTGTATTAATAGATGGCTCATTGTGGAATGTTTACATCCCAGGTTTCAGTGACCGCGGTTTGGAGCTAAAATGGTTGGGACAGACCAAGATTTGTGGACCATAAAGATCGAGGGAGACTATTTAATCCAGTTATTTTTCTGGATGAAGAAAAAAAGAAAATCTTAAGAAAAAGGAACACCCGTGTGGAGGGAGGAAAAAAATACCAAATGTTGTACAGCATCTTTGGACCGATGGACAGAGGGGCGTTGCGATGAACGGTGCCCATCAGAGCAAAAGCGCAGGTTAATCCACAAGTTGAACGTAAAATTTTTGTTGCTAAGCAAGACAATTGTTCAGTGAGTTTTGTTCCACTTTACAGGCTCCTTGCCACTGTTGTTAAGTGAATCTCTGCAGTTCTTAAGTAAGCCATAGGGTCGTTAAGTGAATCCAGCTTTCCCCATGGATTTTGCTTGTGGGAAGTTCTCAAAAGGAGATCACGTGACTCCAGGGCACTGCAACCGTCATAAATATGAGTCACTTGCCAAGCGTCTGAATTTAAATCATCCTGAGGATGCTGCAGTGGTCGTAAATGTGAAAATGGTCATAAGTCACCTTTTTCAGTGTCGATGTCACTTCAAACTGTTCCTAAACGAACAGTTTTAAATAAAAGACTACCTATATTTTACTGTTGTGACTTCAAATGGTCACTAAGAGAATGGCTGCAACTCAAGGACTACCCGTGTATTTGTTTTCCTTGCATGGGTCCAATTGGCCTTTTGTCTAAATGGTGCAGGGGGTCAGTCTAGAAGACTTCCAAGGTCCCTTCCAACTCTGTTATAGGTAGTCCTCAACTTACGACTGTTCATTTAGTGAACATCCAAGGTTACGATGACACTGAAAAGAGGGACTTGTGAGCATTTTTTTAACACTTACAACCGTTGTGGGATCAAAATTCAGACGCTTGGCAACTGGCTCATATTTATGATGGTTGCAATGCCCTTGAGGTCACATGCTCCATTTTGGGAACTTCTGACGAGCAAAGTCAATGGGGAAGCCAGATTCACTTAACGACGAGGCTGCTATCTTTCCAACCACGATGATTCACTTAAGAACTGAGACAAGTAAGGTATTAAAATGGGGCATAATTCACCTGATACCTCCAGCTCAAACACACCCCAACCAGGCACCCCGATGAAACTAGCTTCCCAACAAATGATAGCCATGCATTTATTCGGAGCCAAGCTGCACTAAAAGCCTCCAATACAGGAACACAATGTTGCTAGCCAATCAAGACACAAAAAAAGCCACAAAACAGACAGAAGATATTAGAAACACCAATCAAGCAGAACACAGCAAACTCCAAGACCAATAAACACAGACCAAGACTCCCAACCAATCAGGATGAAGAAAAAACCATTCTGGCACAGCAGTAGGCGAGCCCCAAATTTAAAACTGAAACAACTGTAAAAGTCTGACTCACAAACGAACACAATACAGAAGCCTGATGATGGCAGATGAGATTCTGCTGAAACGTTGCTACAACTTTAAAAGCACAACTACAATGACGTGGGAAAATACCCGAACAAAGCTGAATGCCATATATACATACATGGTACATACATACATACACATATATATTCTCTCTTTTGTTTTTCTCCCTCCCTCCCTCCTTCCCTCCCTCCCCCTCCCCCTCTCTCCCGATTTCTTTTAGTCAGCCCTATAGGATGTTTCAACCCAGCTGCCCCCAGACCCGTGGCCGTCTGGACATAATTCAGGATTAAAATGCAACTTGTCTTTTTAAGTTTGCTTTCTAAAGAGTTCCCAGGGAGACACCAGATCAATTTGTTCCAACGGGCTGATAACAGTGGATAAACAGATTAGCTCAGATCAAAAAGGGATGTAGCTATTGAATTTTCTTTTTTTAATGGGGGAGGGGGGGGAAGGAAGCCGGATAGTCCCGAACTCACCAAAGGGACTCAATCTTGCATTTCCTTATTCGGAGATATATTTAATGAGATTAGTTCTACAGTAGCTTGCAGGGCAAAATTGCAAAAGAAAAAATAAAGAAAAATATGCTTTTGGAATCATCCATCCGAGACTGGCAAAGGATGCTGATCTTAAAACTCGAAGCTCAAAAATATGTCATTAAATAGAGATATTCCTCAATGTACAACTGCAATTGACCCCAAACTTTCTGTTGCTGTGAGACATTTGAGCTTTGTTCCATTTTACGACCTTTCTTGTCACAGTTGTTAAGTGAGTCACATGGTTGTTAAGTGAATCTGGCTTCCCCATTGACTTTGCTGTGTCAGACGGTCGCAAAAGGGGATTGTGTGACCCCGGGACTCAAAAGGAGTGAGCCAGTTGCCAAGCATCTGAATTGTTTATCACGTGACAATGGGGATGCTGCAATGGACATAAGAGTGAAAAATAGAGTTAAGTCACATTTTCACAACCGTTGTAACTTTGAACGGTCACTAAATGAACTGTTGTAAGTCAAGGACTGCCTATATATTATTAAAATGACAGAGAGATGCAAAGATAGAGAGAAGTAACAACCCTTTTTAAATAGTAATGTAAATTTAAAAAAATTTGGGTGCGTCCATTTCTAAAAACTAAGTTTTAAACTTATGTGTTTTTGAGCTTGTTTTTTTTTTATTTGGGTTCATTAGTTTTTAAAGTAATTTTTAAACAACTGTTAAAAACTTGGATTTTGCAAAAAAGTGACTTATGATTGTTTTTCACACTTACGACCATTGCAACATCCTCCCAGTTAAGGGATCCAAATTCGGACACTTGGCAACTGACTCATATTTACAACCATGCCCCAGGGTCATGTGACTCCCCTTTTGCGACCATCCAACAAGCCAAGTCAAATGGGGGAAGCTGAATTCGCTTAACAACCAT
This sequence comes from Hydrophis major, assembly GCA_033807585.1. Classification (NCBI taxonomy): domain Eukaryota; kingdom Metazoa; phylum Chordata; class Lepidosauria; order Squamata; family Elapidae; genus Hydrophis; species Hydrophis major. The sequence goes on from CM066343.1 coordinate 170,454,719, forward strand.
GTACTAAACTAGCAGCTGCAATGATTCATTTAGCAACCCTGGCAAGAAAGGTTATAAGATGGGGCAAAACTCACTTAGCAACTGTCACACTTAGCAATGAAAATTTTGGGCTCAGTTATGGTCGTAATTTGAAAACTACTTGTATGAATATTTTATAGTATAGCGGTAGTTCTCAACTTACAACAGTTCACTTAGTGACTATTCAATGATATCACTGAAAAAAGAGACTTATGACTGTTTTTCACACTTACAACCATTGCAACATCCTCACAGTTACGGGATCCAAATTCGGACACTTGGCTACTGAGTCATATTTACGATGGTCGCAGTGTCCCAGGGTCTCCACGTGATTCCCCTTTTGGGACCGTCTGATAAGTAAAGTCACTGGGGAAGCCAGATTCGCTTAATGATCATGTTATTAATTTAACTGCAATGATTCTCTTAACAACTGTGTCAAAAAAAGGTCGTAAAATTGGGCAAAACTCACCTAAATAAATGGCTCACTTAACTACATAAATCTTGGGCTCAATTGTGGAGGATCACCTGTAGGTATAATTAGATATTTTATATTATATAATATATATAAATTTTAATATTACTATTTAAACATAATTTATAATGTAATAAATAAGGGTTATAAATAATTATGTTAATAGTATATAATACTTACACAATAATATTACCATCACATTTATTGGTAGTATTTGATTTTTGGTTATTTTTAATAACCAATAATAATTATTCATATGGAATATGAATAGTTGAAGACAAAGCTCCAGCTGCAGGTGCCCCCGGACTCTGCTTTCCAAACCCACCCAATAATTTGTTTTCTATGTTGGAAAGTTTCAAATAAAACCTCCCCGCTGGAGGTAATTTTTCCATGCCTGAGGTGAAAATTCAAACCAGTATTAATTGGGCATCTCTCGATAACCATGGAGGTTTTATTTTGAGAAATTGGTATTTGGGTTTAAAAAGCCACAATGGGCGGAGGATGGGGGGGAGGGGAGTTTACCTGAAAAGAAGTATTTTGCCTTGTCTCCACCCAAACCCCCAGGTTTTTTTTTCACTTGCCTGAACCTCCCCAAGGACTCCCAGATGTTTGCACAGCTGGATCCACGGGAGAAGGTTAAGAAACAACAACACATACACACAAAAATGAGGCTATTTTCGGTCCTCGTAAGCTTCTCACCTCCTACGGACTGGAGATGTGGTGTGATGAGGTTTTTCTGCCTGTTTAATAGTTCCACCTGTCTTCCCTTATCTGGAATTCAACTCCCACCCAGAAAGGGTCAGAGTTGGTTTAGGGCTCAGCCTGGGTGGAGATATTTTTATTTTATTTTATTATTTTATTTTATTTTATTTCAGCCTGGGTGGAGATATTTTTATTTTATTATTTTATTTTATTTTATGTTTAATTCGATTTTTGCACATCATCATCATCATTATTATTATTATTATTATTATTATTATTATTATTATTATTATTATTATTATTATTATTATTATTTACATTATTATTTACATTATTATTTTTATCTATTTTTTTACTTTATTATTTAATTTTTATTTTATATATTTTAATATTACTAGCTCTATACCCGTGCTTCACAACAAATCCATGTGATCGGGCTATGCAGGAGAAATTCGTTTCACTAACTCTTGGCTCAGTGGTGGTTGGTGACTGAAAGACATAAGGGTTTCTTTTCCTTTCCCTTCTCTTCCTCCTTTCCCTTCCTCCTTTCCTTTCCTTTCTCCTTTCCATTCCTTTCCATCTATCCATCATCTATCTATCCATCCATCCATCCAGTGGTGGGATTCGATTTTTTTTACTACGGTTTCTATGGGTGTGGCTTGGTGGATGTGGCAGGGGAAGGATGCTGTAAAATCTCCAGTCAGAGACGGGATTTGCCGGTTCTCTGAACTACTCAAAATTTCTACTACTGGTTCTCCAGAACTGCTCAGAACCTGCTTGTTCTGTGCAGTCATTAGCATACTTGCAAACGCCGCACTGTGATTGGCCAAAGCGCACGGTGATCTCATTGGCCGAGCAAGCCGCACTGATTGGCCCATAACGAATCCCCCGCGATTGGTAGAAATTAATCGCGGGAGATTCAAAGCAGTGCCATTGGCCGTGGCCGCCGCGGCCAGAGAATAAAAGCCGCTGTTTTTCCCTTTGAACCCCGAGCCGATCTCGGGACCTAATAAAGAGCTGAAACTGACTGGCTCCAAGTCTCCTTTCCCACGATGGACACGACACTGGCAACGAGGATGGGATCCCAAGACTAACTCCCATCAAGCACGTGTCCTGAGGAAGCGAGACCGACAAGATGGCCAGCATCGCACCGCCCGCACCCTTTAACCCAGCTACCGAGGACTGGGAATCGTACGATTCCTAATGTTCCTCGAAAGTAGCAACTTGAAGGATGCAACCGGGCAGAAGAAAAGAGCCATCTTTCTAACACACTGCGGGCCCACAGTGTTCCAAATGGAAAAAGCTCTCGCAAAACCCGGGGACGTGGAGATGGACTGGGCTGACCTCAAGCCATTGCTCCGAAACTACTATGCCCCCGCTGTGCCCCCCCTCATCAGGCGGCACGATTTCTACCGGTGGGACCAGAGATCGGGTGAGAGCACCAAAGTCTTTGTGGCTGATCTACGGAGCCTAGGGGGCATGTGCGGGTTCTCGGACATGGACGAGGCTTTGTGGGACCGTGTCATGCTTGGACTCAGAGACCCAGTCCTACAAAGCCGGCTGATGGCAAAAGGCGACATCGCCCTCGCTGACGTCCTCACTGAAGCCACCGCAGCCAAGGCAACCCGGAAATCGGCGAATCGAATGCGGAGACTGGACAACGGGGAACGCACCGCGACTACCTAGACGGGCGGGTGACTGAGGCCCACCCAGAAGCAAGCCACCGGGAAACCACCACCCATCATGGCGACTTCCACTCTGCCTCCGACACCACGGATGAGGAAGAAGAAATACATCGGCTCCAGATGGGACGAGATCGGTGCGATCGGCGGAGTCGTAAGTCGGGGACCACATGTGCCAGGTGCGGAGGCAACAACCCTCAATCGGAGTGCTGGTTTTTCGATGCGATTTGCCGACACTGCGATAAAAAGGGTCACATCGCCCGAGTCTGCCGACTGAGAAAAGCCTACAGCCCCGGTCGGCAAGATCACAGCAATCGGAGACAAGACGGCATACACCCCCAGGGCCAGAGACCGCCAAGCCAAAAATCGCTGGAACCGAGACGGATGGAACCAATGAAGCGGCGAAAACCGGCAGAAAGAGGAAATCCACCAGCCGGTCGTCATCGGCCACTCATCAACCACAGACACCCGAAAGGTATACGTGGAAGTGGGCATCGAAGGCGAACTATGCAAAATGGAGGTGGACTCCGGGTCCTACCTCTCCATGGTTGCCTGGCGAGAAATCAGGTGGTTGGTACCAGAAGTCCACAACAGGAGCTTGGAAACCCAGAAACTAATCCTCAGAGACTACCAGGGGAACTGCATCCCGGTAGTCGGAACCGGACATTTCGAAGTGACCTTCAAGGGCCGCACAGCAAGGCTTCCCCTGATGATCAAGGACCGAGACCGCCCCAGCCTTTTGGGACTACAGTGGTTCGCACCACTCAGGATCGAGGTTACGGGCATCAACCATGTTGCAGATGCCGACTGGGAAGAGCAACTGGCACGGGACTTCCAGGAAGTGTTCGAAGGCACCCTAGGCAAGTACCGAGGGCCCCCTATTTCCTTCAGCCCAGACCCCAGCATTCCCCCAAAACGCCTAAAACCATGTCGGGTACCTTTTGCACTCCAGCCCAAAATTGACGAGCAAATTGACAAGCTCATCAAACAAGGGGTCCTACAATCAATCAATCACACCCAGTGGGAGACCCCAGTCAAGCCCGATGGGTCGGTGAGAATCTGCGGGGACTATAAGGCCACCCTAAATTGCGCCTTACAACAAAGCGGCGCCTACCCTGTCCCAGTAGTGCAGCACCTTCTACACTCACTGGGGGGAGGCAAGGTCTTTGTGAAGCTCAACCTGGCGCAAGCCTATGAACATTTGCCGGTCGACACAGAAACCACCGAGGCGCAGACCATAGTCTGCATTTCGCTGTAACAGACTCCAGTTTGGAGTCAGCGTGGCTCCGGGAATTTTCCAGAGCCTCATGGAGAGACTCTTGCAAGGAATTAAGGGGGTGGTACCCTATTCGACGACGCACTGGTGTCAGCAGCCAACCAACAGGAACTAGAGGGTCGTCTAAGGGAGGTACTAACCAAATTCAAAGAGGCCGGGCTAAAGGTGAAAAAAGAGAAATGCCAGCTGTACACAGAGCGGGTCGAGTTCCTAGGATACCTCCTAGACCGACACGGCATCCACCCAACCGCAGAAAAAATCAGAGCCATTAAAGAAGCCCCAACACCACGGAATAAAATGGAACTGCAGGCATTTCTAGGACTGCTTAATTTTTATAATGTTTTCCTGCCCCAAAAGGCGATCGCAGCGGATGCTTTGCATAGGCTTTTGGACAAGGCAGCCACATGGACTTGGGGGAAACGTGCGGAAGCTCCCTTCAGCAAAACCAAGGACCTGCTCACCTCGGATGCTGTCCTAATCCAACACAACGAGACCCTACCACTTGCCGTTACATGCGACGCATCACCTTTCGGCGTCGGCGCCGTCCTCAGCCACACGCTCCCCAATGGAAAAGAAGCACCCATTGCTTTCTTTTTGAGGACACTCACCAAACCAGAGAGAAATTACAGTCAACTGGACAAAGAGGCCCTAGCTATCGTTCTGCAGTGAAGAGGTTCCACAAGTACCTCTACGGCTGCACGTTCACCATCATCACCGACAAGCTGCTGCTGGGAATCCTGGCAGGGAACAGGGCCACCCCGAACATTCTATCTCCTAGAATGACAAGGTGGTCCGAATTCCTTGCCGCCTACAGCTACCGGCTCACACACCGACCGGGAAAGACGATCACCCACGCAGACGCCCTGAGCCACACGCCGTTACGTGACCTAGACACCGACCCAGCACCCATGACAACCACCCTCAGCATAGAGACTCTGCCCGATCTACCCAAAACCGCATCAGACATTGCCCGCGAGACTAATAAAGACAAACGTCTGGCGCGGGTGTTACATTGGGTAGAAAAGGGGTGGCCGGAAAAGGAGGACGACGAATCATTTAGGACATTCCGGAACCGGCAAACAAAACTCTCATTACAAAAAGGTTGTGTACTTTGGGGGGATAGGGTTGTTATTCCAGAAAAGTTACAAGGGAAGGTACTGGAGTTGTTACACGAGGGGCACCCAGGCATAGTTAGAACAAAAGCCCTGGCCAGGAGTTACGCCTGGTGGCCAGGGATGGACAAGCAAATCGAGACTTGGGTGGCAACATCAAACATTGCCAAGAAACCAGACCGAGCCCTTCCGCAGCACTAATCCTAGAATGGGAAACCCCCAGGGGACCATGGTCCAAATCCACATAGATTTTGCCGGGCCCACGAAAGGACATATATTCCTTATCACAGTAGATGCTTACTCCAACTGGTTGGAGGTAAGCAACATGAAAACCACCACCACAGAGGCCGTGACCAAGGAACTCAGCAAACTGTTCACAACCCACGGCCTCCCAGATGTCATCGTGTCGGATAACGGGCCCCAATTTACCTCGCTGGAATTCAAAAAATTCCTAGCAGAACGGGGCATACGACACGCACTGACAGCACCGGCACATCTGGCAGCGAACGGGAGGGCAGAACGGATGGTTCAATTCACAGAAAAAAACCATCCAAAAAATTGAACACAGGGAAATCCAAGAAAAAAATAAACAAAATGCTCCTTATACAACACATAACCCCGAACACAACTACCAAGAAAAGCCCAGCAGAACTATTAATGGGGAGGAAATTAAGGTCCCCACTCGACAGACTGCACCCCACATACAACCCAGAAAAACCCCCAAACTCCTCAAGCAAAAAGCGAACATTTTCCCCAGGTGACGCAGTCTACGCAAAGAACCTTACCGGGGATCCACTTTGGGTACCGACAACGATAACCCAGCTGACAAGTCCCCACTCGTACCAGCTGCAAACAACTGACGGACGAGCATGGAAATGCCATATCGATCAAATAAGATCGAGAACAACCATGGGAAACACAACCGACACGCAAACAGACACAGACAAGCCCCACAACACATACCAAGAGGGGAGGGAATACCCCGGGAACCAAAAACCAATAGAAAGAAACCAGCTATACTCACCAGCAAGCAGCCAGCTCGAAGCCTCACCAGGGAGAAGCAGCCAGGCCAGCTCGACCAGCCCAGAAAGACCAGGCAGGAGCGGCAACAACTGCAGCTCAACCAGCCCGGGTAGACCGGGAGGGAGCTGCGACAAAAGGCCCGGCGAGGCCTTCCAGGCTGTTCCATCAATGAGGCAGAGATCAACACAGAACCCGACCGAACCGGCCGGGAGCCAAGCAACAACTAACCTGCGCAGGTCAAGTAGGCAAATACAAAGCCCCGCCTACTTACAGGACTACGTTACGTGTGATGATGGCAGATGAGATTCTGCTGAAACGTTGCTACAACTTTAAAAGAACAACTACAATGAGGTGGGAAAATACCCGAACAAAGCTGAATGCCATACATGTAAGTACCCACGAAAATTTAAGAATTTTTATTTTAGTTTTATATTATCATTTATTTATTTATTTATATTTTTAAAATTATTTTATTTTTATATTTTTTATTTATGCTTTAAGAAAAGTGGACTTCAGTTCCCAGAATTCCCCAGCCAGCATGCTTTAAGTTATGTGGACTTCAACTGCCGGAATTACCTAGCCAGCAAGATCAGTTCTGGGAGTTGAAGTTTGAGCATGCTGGTCAGGGAGTTTTGGAAGCTGAAGTCCATTGAAGTCCACCCACTTTAAAACATGCAGTCTGGGGGATTCTGGGAATTGGAGTCTACGCAAATGAAACCACATTGACTGGGGAATTCTGGGAATCAACCTCCACACCTCTTCAAGGTTCCAATTTTGAGAACGATTATACTAACTGCTCTCTTGGATTCCTTTCACCATTAAAAGCCTTCGATTCCAAGAGAGCAACCGGTTCATTTAATCTTTTTCTCTTCTTTAGTTGAGAGGAGGAACATGAAAGATTCATGGAGGTCCCTTGGCTAATTTTGGGTCATTTCTCCCCAGCCTATTCATCCAGCCAGCTTGTGATCATCAATTGTGGTTTGTGGGAAGGGTCAGTGTGAGAAGAAGGCTAAAACTCAATCAAATCTCTTTGGCCTGTTTGGAACAAAATGTAAACAAGGAATGAGGACATCACTACAAAGAGGCCAAAATAGATGACCTACATGAGTTGAGTTCCTTTTCACTTTTATTTGAAGCAAGCTCTGGTTTGTCCAACCAAGCTTTGATTTAAAATCACACTTGGCCAATAAAGTATTCTATTCTATTCTAAAAGAATAACAGAATTGGAAGGGACCTTGGAGGTCATCTAGTCCAACCCCGTGCTCAAGCTTTCCATCTTGAACCTCCTCACCAAGGATAATTCCTATTATTCAATAGATTTTTTTTAAAAAAAAGAAATTATTGTAATTTTCCTGGAAAGAAGGACAAGCAGCTTTCTATTTGATTTAAAAATCAAATTTTGGAGCTTCCAGGCAGATATTGAAAAAAAAAAAAAAAACAACTCAGTGCAAGGACTGGATTTGAAGTTTTCTTCAGTTCCTTGAAAGGCTCAAGGTCCAGAATCTCAAAACTGATCATTGGGGAGTAACATCAATTTTTAAAGTTGGCAGCCTCTCCTTTTTTCCAAGCTGAGATCACGGTGTCATTATTTACATTTAGCGATTTATAACCTGGTGCCTTTCAGACGGGAAACTGCAGGTTAAGGAACTTGCTATTTAAAATAGCCTCAATGCCACGTTTCATTCCAAGGGGGCCACTGCGTTTATATATTTAAAGTGGTGAAAAATCACTTTTCATCCAAATAGAATCGCAGCCGAGGGAAAGGAAAGCAATGAAAAATGATTTTTATATCATGCATGCCTTACATTATAATTTGTACATAATATAGTTTTTAGTAGAAATGTTTATATCTAAATACTTTTAAAACTCTTGTTTTCATGAGATTTAACTGGGGGAAATGGTGCATCATACACAGGGGGGGGGATTCAAATTTTTTAACAACTGGTTCTCTGGGCATGGCTAAATTGGTGGGCATGGCTTGGTGGTCATGTGACTGGGTGGGCGTGGCTTGGTGGTCATGTTATTGGCTGAGTGTGGCCAATTCAATGTCATTCACATTGAGGCACGCATTTCCTCACCTGGTCTCTCATGACTGTGGCAATGCTGCAATAGTTGTAAGTGTGAAAAATGGTCATAAGTCACTCTTTTCAGTGCCATTGTAACTTTGAGTGGTCACTCCACACAAGCAAAGTGCCAGCAAAGGAGGGGAAAAAAAAACCCACAGAGAGGTTCCAGAGACAAGAAGTCCTGCCAAGAATGTAATAAGGGTTAACGGAGAGGCAGTTTCTGTAAGCAACACCAGAATGTTTCCTTCCTGCCTTCCTTATAGGATTAGACCAGTAATTTCTTCTAACAACCAGTTCTCCGAACTGCTTAGAATGTTAACAACCGGTTCTAGCGTATAGGTGCGAACTGGTAGAATCCCACCCCTGATCATACAGCAAAATGATTTGAACCAATGTACTTCAAATGAACCAACTTAGAGAATGTTCTCAAGATCCAGGACCCAAGACTCCTGAACTAATGAATTTGGAAAAATTGTAGCTGGTTCAGGGCAATTGCCTGCTGCTGTTATAATCACTTGATCTTCACTTTCAATGACAGTTTCCCAGGCAGTCTAGCAATACCTTGCTCTGGATGTTGTATTCAGCAGGTTCTAAACCGTTCTGGAGAACCGGTAGTGGAAATTTTGAATAGTTTGGAGAACTGGCAAATACCCTCTCTGCCTGGCCCCGCCCCCATCTATTCTCTGCCTCCTGAGTCCCAGCTGATTGGCTGGATCTTCTTTGGTTGCCATGCATAGGAGAAAAGAGCTGGAAAGCAGGCTAGTAGGGTGGGGAAGGAATGGGGATTTTGCAGTATCCCTTTACTGCCATGCCCACCAGCCATGCCATGCCCACCAAGCCACACCCACAGAACTAGTAGTAAAAAAAAATTTGAATCCCACCATTGCCTTGCTCCCTCTGTCACCCTGCCATAGTCACTTACCTGCAAGCTGGAAGCAAAGGGAAAGAAGGGCAGGGAGAGAAGGAAGGAAGTGGGAGTAAGAAAGTAAAAGGAGGGAAGATGGGGAGAGAGAGGAAGGAAGGAAGAGGAAGGAAGGTGATAATGTAATACAAGTTTGTGATAAATACTCTGTTCAGTTCCTACTGTCTTCAAATAAAATTGGAGATCTTAAAGAAAATCTACTCTTCATCTACCTGGATAAATTGTAAAAATAGAATAGAATAAGCTGAAAATCTCTCCAAGATTTGGTTATCCAATTGCCCAACAGTCAAGTAAAACAGCTGCACACTCCCTCCCGGGGAGCGAGGGAGAACAATTGTTGCTGGAAAACTACATTTAAATGGCAAAACATTCCTTTGGGAGAGACCCTCTGATAGGCATCTTCAGAAAGAGGAATTTATTTCAGAAAACGCCACCCCGCTCATTGACTTTCTTGGCCAGGCGCTGAGAAACATAGCGTAAAGCTACATTTAGTGGCTGTGGAGAATTTTGACCTCATTGCAAACGCCACTCATAAATAGAAGCTTTCAATCGTCCGGGGTTGTTTTATAAAAATATAAAACCAGCGGCTAATGAAGAGCGCATAGTGTTCCCCCTGCCAAGGTTTAATTAGATCGGTGGCACCGCTGGGCAAAGGCGCAACTGTTTATTTAGCTTCCAGATTATTCTGGAATCAAGGCCGCCATTCACACCCAGAGCCTTTTGGATGCATAAAGAGCTACAGAGAGCAGAGATAAAACCCTTAATGAAGGCAGAGTCCGTTCTTAATGAGATTGCAGGAAATAGCTTTAAAAAAAAAAAAAAGAAATAGGACGTCACGGTCCAGAAAAATGCAAATATTTATCCTTGGGAAACGGCGGGCAGGTTGTAAAATTGCATTTAAGCCCCTGAAAGACAGTACTTTTCAAACTTGGCAGCTTTCATAAGGGTGGACTTTGACACTCAGAATTCTCCAGCCAGCATGAATGGACTTCAAGTCCCAGAATTCTCCAGCCAACATGAATGGACTTCAAGTCCCAGAATTCTCCAGCCAACATGAATGACTTGGACTCCCAGAATTCCCAGGCCTGTATGACTATTACATAATGTTATTATTATTACTATTGGTAACCATTGATTATTGATTATCTGTTTACAATTATAACATTTCTATAATATTTTTGCAATTCAGGTCGCCCTCGACTTACCACCAAAATTTCTGTTGCTCAGCGAGACATTTGTTAAGTGAGTTTTGCCCCATTTTACAATCTCTCGCCACAGTTGTTGTTTTTTTAAACAAATTTTATTAATTTTACAAAAACAGTGCACAAACAATCAAGGCATAACAGCTTATAAATTCTTTTCTAAAAAGAAAAAAAATAGTAATGATTAAAGAAGAAAACCAATAGAACATAGTGATTCCAAATTATAATATCAATATTTACTTTATCTATTTAACTTAATATATTATCCCAACTTCTCCTTTTCATCCAAATTATTTCTTGCTAATTAAAATTTTATTGCCTTTTATCAACATACAAAACACAAAAAACATAACAAAACTTAAAACATCTTTTCTGAAAGCTGCTTGATCCCGAGTTAAAACTCTTCACACAGACGAAATTTACACATCATATTCACTTTATATATCCTTCCCTATCTTATTACCATTTTCAATAACATTCTTTGTCTGTTCTATTTCCAACTATCTGTTAAGTTTTGAGCATGGGCGAGAAAGAATGGAGACAAGCCTCTGAACGGTGAACTTCAGCTCTTTATTTACATTGTGACTTCTGCATCGATAGCAGTTAAACCCGCCTTATATAGGCAAACCCTGTAACTTTTAACCAATAACCAGCTAGGAGTGCTAGCTCTTATAACCAATAGGAACTCTCTGTTAAGGGCCAATTAGATTCCCCGGAATGGGCCAATCCGGTCCAGCCGCTTAACAGCCAATTAGAAGTGCAGGGCCAGAACCCTGCACTTACTCCAAGCTCACACTTTATTAATCTTTATGCATACACAACACTATCCATTCATCTTTTTTCTTTTACTATACTTCTCCTATACAGTAATTGGAGTGACGCCTTTAACTCATTGCCCTAACTTAAAAGTACTTCATATAACACTTAATTTATCTTGGGATTCTGTTTAGTACATTCTAAAATTACACAATAAGTTTTATAAAAAGGGTTCTACTCTAAATACACATATAAAAACATAATCTTATGTACCTTCCAGAATCCCCCCCCCTTTTTTATCCTTAATTAGATTCACCCATTGTCTCTAAATAACCTTTTTTTCTTTAGATCTTGCTTCCTACCATTGAGGCTTCTCCTCCCCCCCCTTTCTCTTTTGCTTATTCTTCTCCTTGCCCTTTTTACCCCTTTGTCTCTCCTCCTCCCTTTTCTTACTCCCTTTCCGTTGCTTTCTAACCTTGCATCCACCTTTCCTCTCATTTTTCTCTTTTTTGGTTGTTTTTCAAACCTTAAAATCCCCTTTTTCTTATCCTCTTTCTCCTCCTCGCCGGAAAAAAACCATTGTTCATCAAAGATGGCTTCTTCTTCCTCTTCTTCTTTGTCCCAGTCATTCTGTTGCGTAGTCAACTTTTCATAAGTACATAACGCCATTTCTAAGAATTGAAATAAAGTGCCCAAAGTATCTTTTCCATCTTGTTCTTCCTTTTTATATTTTTGATATTCAGTTTTTAGTTCATCCACAAGCGATGCCATCATGAAAAGAGAAACTTTTCCCAAAACAACCACCCAAGTATTTTTAATCAAAAATAATTCAAAGAAAGTTCCAAAAATTTATACTTTTCTTCCTTCTTCTATTTCTTTTTCTGGGGTTAGTGTTTGATCAAAGAGGTCCAATTACCATATATCTTTCTTTGGGATTCTAGGCAATCTCCTCCTTTTTCCACTTCTGCTCCAATTTTTTTCCTCTCCCTTCCCACTTGCAACATCAATTTTTAAATGATCAGAAATCCATACCTCTAATAAGGGTTTTCCAATTTCTTAAATTTTTAAGTCCAATGTCCAAGAAGTCTTTTATCCCTTGACTTCAACTTTCAAAATAGTTCATCTTCAGTGCCCAAATAAATTTCAAATCTTCATCTGCTGTTTCTATGGGTTGGGAGAGTGAAAAAAAAAAAAAAGTTCCCTTTAAGAGCTTCTCCGCCGCTTTCCAATCTTCTTAGGGATACAATGTATCCTCCAGAAATTCAGACAGTTCAGTTCCAGAGAGTTTAAAAGATGTTGATTGACCCGGCTCAGCCAGCACTTTCACTTTTCTTGCTTCCTCCAGCACGATCTTACCCGGTTGCAGACTTCTTCGTGACGGCCATTACTGACCGCCGCTCCACCACCTCGGGAAAAAGGGGTTTTTCCGGATGAGGAGGGGGTCTGTGACACCCCCAACCCCCTGTCCGGCTCCCCTCTCTCTTCGGCTGTCCCTACAGGGCAGCCATATCCCCCTGACCCGTTTGGATCGAGGGTACCTCGGCGGCAAGCGCAGCAGGAATTGCGAACAGTCGCGAATTCCTGCTGCCACCGAAGCCACGCGGAACCGGAAACCCTCGCCACGGTTGTTAAGTGAATCCCTGCAGTTGTTAAGTTAGTAATATAGTATAGAATAGAATAGAAGCTGGAAGCTTGGAGAGTTTCTAGTCTAACCTCTGGCCCTGCCCAAGCAGGAGAACCTATATACTATTTCAGGTAAGTGACTGTCCAGACTCTTCTTCAAAACCTCCAGTGATATGAAGTACCCACAATTTCTGGTGGCAAGCAGTTCCACTGGCAAACAGTCCTCCCTGTTAGGAAGTTTCTCCTTAATTCCATGTTGCTTCTCTCCTTGGTTTGTTTCCATCCATTATTTCTTGTCCTGCCTTCAGTTGCTTTGGATAATTTGGAGAATAATCGTTAAATGAATCTGGCTTTCGCATCGACTTTGTTTATCAGGATGTCGCGAAAGGAGAAATACGTCAACCCAGGACACTGCAACCATCATAAGTGTTGTGTCTGGGAGGATGGGCGCAATAACGGAGACGAGACCTCAGATAGTAACTTCAGCTCTTTATTAGTGACTTCTGATCTGGGCAAAAAGCCCTGGCCGCAGCAGCTCCTTTTATAGAGCTGGCTGCGGCTAAACGTCCAATGACAATGATTTAAGCTTGCCGTGCTTGGTTTGCCCAATTGCGGCAGCCCGCTAACCAGCCAATCGGACTAGCCTGGAGCGACCAATCACGACCCGCTGTTAGTGGACCAATCAGGTTTGCAGGTTTACGAGCCTGCTAGTCCGGAACACCCCTCCCCTCTAGGTTCCGTCTAAGGGGTGGGGTTATGTACTCTCACAGGTAGGCAGGTCTTCGCACCTGTCTACCTGATTTGCGTTGTTCAAAAAGTCTTTGCTCGGTCTCGGGTTCCGACGGACTGCTCACCGGGATTGTCTGGAGTGGTGAACTGGCTTCGAAGCTGGGTCTCCCTTCTGGTGATCCCGGAATACCTGGAACGCCTCCTTCGTTGCTACCGTCTGGGTTCTCATGGTCCGCTGACCCCGTTCGGCTGCTGCTACCAGGGGAGACAACCACCTGCCAAGGTTCTTCATCAGCTGGTGAATATGGTGTGCTTTGCTGTGCTGATTGTGGGGTTAGATCTTCTGTGCCAGATGTTGGTTCAATTTCAGAACCCCCAGTTTCCCTTCTCCCTCTGGCTTCGAGATCGGGATTAGTGACAGGAGTTGTGGTCAGTCTTGAACGCAGCTGGTCAATGTGGTGTTTCCACAATCTCCCATCTGTGGTTTCTAAGCGGTAGGAGCGGGGGCCTGTAATCTGCGTCATTTTGACAGGGATCCACAATGGGTCACCTGAAAAGTTTTTTGCAAATATAGGATCTCCTACCTTAAACATGCAGTGTTTACTGCTGGAACCAAGGGGCTTTTCCGGGGTGTGTGCTGGATGTAGGCGATCTAGATGCGATCTGAGTCTTCTGCCCATCAGAAGTTCAGCTGGGCTTTTGTTGGTGGTACTGTTTGGTGTAATATGTTGGAGAAGGAGCATCCTGGTGACTTTGTCGTGGATGTTTCCTTGTTCCATTTTTTCTAAAGTTTTTTTGGTGAACTGAACCATTCGTTCAGTTCTGCCATTGGCCGCCGGGTGAGCAGGTGATGTTAAAGCGTGGCATATTCCACGGTCTGCTAAGTATTGTTCAAAAGCCAAAGCGGTAAATTGGGGGCCGTTGTCGGATACCAGGACATCTGGTAACCCGTGCGTTGCAAAAAGTCTATTCAATTTCTTGATGACTGCATCTGTCACGGTAGTCTTCATTTTGTTAACCTCGAGCCAGTTAGAGTATGCATCTACTGCTATCAGGAAAGTATGTCCTTTTGTAGGTCCCGCAAAATTGATGTGAATGCGGGACCATGGACCCCTGGGCGTTTCCCATTCAGCTGGTGAGGCTTTTGGTGGGGCCGAGCATGTTTCTTGGCATTTGCTACAGGTGGCAACCCAGGCTTCAATTTGTTTGTCCATACCTGGCCACCAGGCGTAGCTCCTTGCCAGCGCTTTCATTCGTACGATGCCCAAGTGTCCGTCGTGTAGTAAATTTAGAACTTTTTTTTGTAGTTTTGCTGGTATGACTACTCGGTCTCCCCCCAACATGCACCCTTTTTGAGAGAATTCTGTTTGTCTGTTCTTGAAGGGTTTAAAGATTTCGTTGGGTTCGATTTCTGGCCATCCCCTCTCCATCCAGCTAAGCACCCGGGCCAAACTTGAGTCTTTTTTTGTTTCCAATGCGATGTCTTGTGCTGTTAGTGGAGGTGAGGGAAGTGTCTCAATTTGTAGTATTGATAGTGTGGGAGCTGGGTCATCTAGAAGTTCTGGCAATGGAGAGCGGCTCAAAGCGTCTGCATGGGGGATGGTTTTTCCTGGCCAGTGCCTCAACTGGTAGTCGTAGGCAGCTAGGAACCCCAACCATCGTGTCATCCTTGGAGATAGGATGTGTGGAATAAGTTTGTCGCCTGCCAAGATGCCACGTAATGGCTTATGATCTGTGATGATGGAAAAGGATCTTCCATACCACGTACTCGTGGAACCTTTTGATTTCAGATACAATAGCGAGGGCTTCCTTATCTAGGTGACTATAGTTCCTCTCTGTTTTAGACAAAGTTCTTGAAAAAAAATGCAATAGGTGCCTCTGTACCATTTGGTAGGATGTGGCTCAGGATGGCTCCTACCCCAAAAGGTGAGGCGTCACAAGTCACAGTTAATGGAAGTGTCTCATTATATTGGATGAGCACTGTATCCGAAGTTAAAAGATCTTTTACTTGTTGGAAGGCTTGCTCCTCCCTTTGTCCTCAAAACCAGGAAGCCTTCTTATCGAGGAGTCCATGCAGGGGTTCAGTGACGGTCGCCTTCTGGGGTAGAAAGACATTATAAAAGTTAATGAGTCCCAGGAAGGCTTGGAGGTCTGTTTAGTTTTTAGGTCTTGGGGCATTTTTGATAGCAGCCAATTTCTTTTCAGTAGGGTGAATTCCTTGTTTGTCAAGAAGGTAACCAAGAAGTTCAACCCTTTCAGTGCATAACTGGCACTTTTCCTTCTTCACCTTGAGGCCAGCGTCTTGGAACTTTTGTAGAACAGTTCTTAGGCATTTTTCTAACTGACTTCTTGTAGGGGCGGCTATTAATACGTCATCAAAGTAGGGCACGACCCCTTTAATGCCCTGCAACAACCTTTCCATCAAACTTTGGAAGATGCCTGGTGCTACGCTTACTCTGAACTGGAGTCTGTTACATTTGAACGCGCCTCTGTGCGTAACTATGGTTTGGGCTTCTAATGTTTCTGCGTCTACTGGCAACAGTTGATAAGCTTAGGCCAGGTCAAGCTTTGAGAATACTTTGCCATCCCCAAGCGAATGAAGGAGATGTTGGACCACAGGATTGGTGCTCTGCTGTAACACGTGGTTGAGGGTAGACTTGTAATCCCCACAGATTCTCAAAGATCCGTCAGGTTTTAGGGGAGTTACAATGGGGGTCTCCCATCAGGCATGATCGATGGGTTCTAACACACCTTGTGCAATTAGTTTGTCCAGTTGCTCATCAATTTTTGGTTTGAGAGCAAAGGGAACTCGGCGTGGCTTTAGACGAATGGGTATAATATCAGGGCAGAGATTAAAAGAGATAGGGGACCTCTTGTACTTGCCTAATTTTTCAGTGAAGACTTCTTGAAAGTCTTGGATGAGGGCCGCCTCCCAGTCTTCGTCTACAGTCTGGTTGATGCCTGCCATTTCGATTCCTAATGGCGCGAACCACTGTAGACCCAATAAGCTGGGCCGGTCTCTGTCAACGATGGTGAGGGGTAGTATTGCGGTGTGGTCCTTGAAGGAGACCTGGACATGACTGGAACCAGCGATTGGAATTCTGTTTCCCTGGTAGTCCTTTAATATAAGTCTCTGGGTGCTGAGATCCTGGCGGCGGATGTTGGGAATCAGCTGCTTAAAGGTTTTCCAAGAGACCATGGATAGGGAAGACCCGGAGTCCACTTCCATGATGCATGGACGATTTTCAATGGTGACCTTTACACGGATTTTTTTTGCGTCTAAAGATGAAGCGTGGCCGATGGTGATGGTCTGATAAGCCTCTTCCCATCTGGTTGTGCCAGTAAACATCTGGTTTCTGTTGTACTGGTTCCACTGGTTGTTTGGGCAGTCCCGATTTGTGGGTGGAGTGCCTCCTGAATGGCGGAAGTTATTTTCTTTCCACTTGGGACTGGATCCTCTCTTGTTCCAACATACCTTAGCAATATGCCCTCTTTTTTCACAGGAACGACAGATGGCATCAAGGAACCTGCATTCAGATCGTGGGTGGTTTCCCCCGCATCCGGCACATTGGAAATTTGATTTACGACCCCATTGGTTTCATTGCTCACGCTCTGACCTGAGTCTATAGACTTCTCCCTCCTCACTATCTGATGAGGAATCGATGTCTTCGTGGTGGGTGGTCAACATGTATTTTTCTGATGATGTTGCCATATCGTTGGCGGGTTGGCGGCTGGCCCCATTTGCTCAGTGCATTCGTGCTGCTGATTTGCGGGTGGCTTCCTCTGCAGTGGTGTCAGCTATGGAATCTGCGAGGGTGATGTCTCCTTTGGCCATGATCTTGCTTTGGACTGTTGGGTCTCTTAGACCAAGGACGGCTCAATCTCTCATGGCTTCCTCTAGATTAGTGAAGCCACACAATCCACCTAAATTTCTTAGGTCAGCTACAAAGTCCCCAATGTTCTCACCTTCGCGTTGATCCCTTTGATAAAATTCGTGTCTGCGAATGAGGGTTGGTACTGCTGGAGCGTAATGAGCACGAAGGATGGGAGCAAGGGTATCCCAGTCTATCAACTTGACTTCAGCCGGTTTGGCAAGTGCCTTTGCCATTTTGAAAACGGCGGGTCCGCAATGCGTCAGGAAAACCACACGTTTTTTGCTAGACGTGGCATCCTTTAGATTGTTGGACTCCAGGAACATTTGAAACCTGTCCATATATGAGTCCCAGTCTTCGCTAGCTGGATCAAACGGTATAGCGCTGCTGGCCATTCTGCCGATGTCTGCGCGCTGTCAGCCACGTGCTCTGTCAGTCTTCAGCGAGTGCTCAGTCAGCTCTGTTGTTTCCGTATCCCATCCTCATCACCAGTGTTGTGTCTGGGAGGATGGGCGCAATAACGGAGACGAGACCTCAGATAGTAACTTCAGCTCTTTATTAGTGACTTCTAATCCGGGCGAAAAGCCCTGGCCGCAGCAGCTCCTTTTATAGAGCTGGCTGCGGCTAAACGTCCAATGGCAACGATTTAAGCTTGCCGCGCTTGGTTTGCCCTATCGCGGCAGCCTGCTAACCAGCCAATCGGACTAGCCTGGAGCGACCAATCACGACCCGTTGTTAGCGGACCAATCAGGTTTGCAGGTTTACGAGCCTGTTAGTGCAGAACAATAAGTACGAGTCAGTTGCCAAGCATCTGAATTTTTATTGTGCGAATCCTGCAACGGTGCCAAGTGTGAAAACTAGTTACAAATCACTTTTTTCAATGCTGTTGTAAGATTGGTCACTAAACAAGCGCTTGGTAAGTCGAGGAGTCTCTCTACTACAATGAGAAGAAGGACTGGCGCCGTAGCAAGATCATGCATAATAAATAATAAATAAACAAATTTATTACAGTAATAGTTTATTTGAAGTAACTATTAATCACTAAATAAAATTAACAGAATAATAAAATGAGTAAATAATAAGTTTTCAAACTCTTTTTTGTTTCATTTAAAAAAAGGAGAACAGGAAACCATCCAAATCTGGTTGGCATGCTGGATTTGAATATATATATATAATTTACCGCTGCATTCAGTGGGGGATGGGGGAAGGCACTAATTAAATCATAAGCCAGCCTAATTAAAGCACAACGGAATGTTATAATAGCTCAGGAAAGAACATTTGTTTTTATCATTCCGATCACGTTGATTTCTTTAGAAATATGTTCCCCCTTTATACGTTTCCCCTTTATTAAGAATATAAACCACCCTGCTCTCAGTTTTTCTGAAAGCAGAAAGGAGCATCTCATTTGCAATTTCCAGATGGAACAAACGTTTCCATCAAAAAATGGGTCTGTGGTCCTTTCCCTCCCCGCCTCTCCCCCAATTGCAGATCCCCAGGGGGTCTTAGCAACATTGAAGGCAAAACAGGGCCTTTTTTTGTTAAAAAGAACAAAAATTCTGACATCAGAAAATAAACATGCTTTTGAAAACCGTAGGTGGCAGAAAATTCACAGCTGGGCGTTTCTCACTTTTAAAAAAAGGATATTTTGGGTCAATTTAGGTTGAGATGAGAAATCGTGAATAGCCTTTGTACTATCTCAGACTGCAGCAATACAATCCTAGCTTTCAGTAAAAAAAATTTTTTTTATTTAGTCTACAGGTATTCCTAAAATTACGACCATAACTGAGCCCAACATTTCTGTCTCTGAGCACGATGGCCCTTAAGTGGGTTTTTTTGCTCGATTTTACAAACTTTCCGGCCACAGCTGTTAAGTGAATCACCACAGTTGTTAAATTAGTAGCAGTTTTTTAAAATGATTTTTATTTGTTTTTCAAAATATAAAATACAAAAAAGAAAACTGAGAAGAGGGGGAGAGAGAAGAAAAGAAATATAGTGTGAAGAGAGAAAAGGAAAGAAAAAAGACACCAACTTCCCATTCTCTTTAGCACAGTGGAAGATAATAACATTACAACCACAACTTTTTCCTTTTATATAACAGTGTGCACAAGCCATTTCTGTAAACAATAACTCCCTACAGCAAAGGGAAGCAGAGATGGCTAAATGGATTCTTATATCTAACCTTGTTTCTGTTCTGAAATTGCTTCTGTGTTTTGAGCTTTCATATATATTGTGTGTGTGTGTGTGTATGTAATATATTCATACACACACACACACACACACATGTATATAGCTTTGATTTTGTGTTTGTTAACTGGACAGGCTTATTGTTATAGAAGTCTTATGGTCATTAAGTGAATCTGGCTTCCCCAATTAGACTTGGCTTGTCAGAAGGTCGCAAAAGGGCGTCATGTGACCCCGAGGGACACTGCAACTGTCATAAATAGGAGTCAGTTTCCAAGCCTTTGAATTTTGATCATGTGACTGTGGGTATGATGCAATGGTCATAAGTGTGAAAAAGGGTCATAAATAACTTTTTTCAGCGCCATTATAACTTCGAATAGTCACTAAACAGGGGGGACATGATAGCAGCATTCCGATATCTGAGGAGCTGCCCCAAAGACAATGGAATCAAGCTATTCTCCAGCCCAGGGGGTCGCCAACCTTTTGGACTTCAGGGACCACCAAACTCATCAATTTAAATCCTGAAGACCAGAGACCCTGGGAAAATCCCCCCCAAAAGTCTGCAGGAAAATTTCCCACCCCAATTTCCTACCGATCGATTGTTCTTTATTTGGGATCGCAGGATCCCATCTCCAGCTCCATTCTCAGGGAGAGAGAGAGAGACTTTTAGCTTCATGCAAGGAAAACAGCAGAAGTCTTTCTTTCTCTCCCCCAAACTCCCCCAGAAATGAGTCTTTGCCGGAGCAGCCTCTTGGAGCAGGAGGCCTTGTAGGGTCCCAAAGACTCATTTCTGGCGGAGTTTGGGGGAGAAAAGGAAAGACTTTGGCTGCTTTCCTTGCATGCAGCCAAAAACAGAAGAGGAAGGAAGCAGAAAGAAGCAGCCCGGTGGCCAGGCCAGGCGCATAGGATGAGTGGGGCAAGTTCCCCCTCCGCCCTTTCCCCCCTCCCCTCACTACCTCGTGTTGTTCACAATGCAAGCAATGCAAGCCTTGTGTTCCCACACAGCCTGGATTAATTGCCTTGGGGGGTGCTTTGGGGGTGACATTTCTCTGCAGACCATCAAAATTTTCTCATTTACCACCAGTGGTCCCTGGCCCACTGGTTGGCGACCACTGCTCCAAAGCACTGGAAGTCAGGAGAAGAAGCCACGGATGGAAAATCATCAAGGAGAGAAGCAACTTAGAAGTAAGGAGAAATTTCCTGACAATTCATCAGTGGAACTGTTTGCCTCTAGAAGTCGTGAATGTTCCACCACTGGAAGATTTTAAGAATGTTCTGTACCTTCATTAGCATTCTTGAAACCCCACGCTTTGATTGGCCAAAGCCCGGGGCAATCTGATTGGTTTAGCAAGCCATGCTGATTGGCCCACTAAGAATCTCCCGCGATTGGTGGATACGAATCGCGGGAGATTCAAAGCAGTGCCATTGGTCGCGGCCGCCGCGGCTTGAGAATAAAAAGCTGCTGTTTTTCCCTTGGAGCCAGATCGGTTCCGGGGACCAATAAAGAGCTGAAACCTAGTCACCAACTCCTGGTCTCTTTACCGATGGACACGACACTGGCGACGAGGATGGGATCCCAAGTCTGAACCCCAGCAAGCACGTGTCCGACGGAAGCAAGACCGACGAGATGGCCAGCATCGCTCCGCCCGTGCCCTTCAACCCCGCTAGCAAGGACTGGGAATCCTACACGGACAGATTCCGCATGTTCCTCGAATGCAGCGACATGAAGGATGCCACCAGGCCGAAGAAATGAGCCGTCTTCCTGACACACTGCAGGCCCGCAGTGTTCAAGATGGCAAAAGCCCTAGCGAAACCCGGGGTCGTCACCGGGCTGCACTGGGCCGACCTTGAACCTTTACTCCGAAAACACTATGCTCCAGTCGTGCCCACCCTCATCAGATGACACGAGTTTTATCGGCGGGACCAGAGGTCAGGCAAAAGCCTCAGCGACTTTGTTGCGGAGCTGCGGAACCTAGGAGGACTATGCGGGTTCTCCGACATGGATGAGGCCCTATGGGACCGAGTTGTGCTCGGGCTTCGGGACCCAGTCCTACAGAGTCAGCTGATGGCCAAAGGCGACATCTCCCTCACCGATGCCATCACTGAAGCCACCGCAGCTGAGGCCACCAGGCAGTCAGCAAACCGCATGCAGAGACTGGACGCCGGGGACCGCACCGCGAACAACAACCCTGGACGGGCGACCAAGGCCCAACCGGAAGCAAGTCACCGTGAAACTACCACCCACCTTGGTGAATTCCACTCCGCCTCCGACACTTCGGACGAGGAGGAGGAAATCCACCGGCTCCAGGCAGGACGCGACCAGCGCAGTCGGCGGGGTCATAAGTCGGGGACCGCATGTGCCGGTTGCGGGGGCGACCACCCTAAATCCGAGTGCCAGTTCTTCGACGCAGTCTGCCGGCACTGTGACAAAAAGGGTCACATTGCCCATGTATGCCGATTAAAAAAAGCCTACAGCCTCAGACGGCGAGACCACAGTGAGCGGAGACGGGACAGCACACCCCCCAGAACCAGAGATCGGCCAGCCGACAGCCGTTGGGACCGGAGCGGGCGAGCCCGACAAGGTGGCGAGACCCGGCAGAAGGAGGAAACACACCAGACGGTCATCATCGGCCACGCATCAACCACCGACACCTGAAAAGTCTACGTGGAGGTAGGCATCGAAGGCGAGCCATGCAAGATGGAGGTGGACTCCAGGTCCTACCTCTCCATGGTCGCCTGGCAAGAAATCAAACGCTTGGTGCCTACCATCCACAAGAAGGGACTGGAGAACCAGAGACTAATCATTAAAGACTACCAGGGAAACTGCATCCCGGTAGTTGGAACCGGACAATTCAGAGTAACATTTAAGGGACGCACTGCAAAGCTTCCTCTAACAATCGTGGACCGAAACCGACCCAGCCTTTTGGGACTGCAATGGTTCGCACCACTCGGCATCGAAGTCATGGGCATCAACCACATTGCCAAGACCAATTGGGAGCAACAACTGGCACGGGACTTCCAAGAAGTGTTCGACGGCACCCTAGGCAAGTACCGAGGGCCCCCTATCTCGTTCAGCCTAGACCCGAACGTTCCCCCGAGACGCCTAAAACCTTTCGCACTCAGGCCAAAAATTGACGAACAAATTGACAAGCTCGTCAAGCAAGGGGTCCTACAACCAATTGATCATGCCCGGTGGGGGACCCCAATAGTCACCCCAGTCAAGCCTGATGGGTCGGTGAGAATCTACGGGGACTATAAGGCCACCCTAAACTGTGCCTTACAACAAAGCTCCTACCCCATCCCAGTAGTGCAGCATCTTCTACACTCAATGGGGGGAGGCAAGGTTTTCGCGAAACTCGACCTGGCCCAAGTATACCAGCAGCTGGACGAAGAAACCGCAGAGGCGCAAACTATAGTCACCCACCGGGGAGTGTTCCGATGTAACTGACTCCAGTTCGGAGTCAGCGTGGCACCTGGAATTTTCCAGAGCCTCATGGAGAGTTACAAGCCATCAAGGGGGTGGTGCCCTATTTCGACGATGTGTTGGTATCGGCAGCCAACCAGCCAGAACTAGAGGGTCAACTAAGGAAGGTGCAAACCAAATTCAAGGAAACTGGGCTAAAGGTGAAGAGGGAAAAGTGCCAACTTTACACAGAGCGAGTCAAATTCCTGGGGTACCTCCTAGACCGGCACGGCATCCACCCAACCAACACCAAAATTAAAGCCATCAAAGAGGCCCCCACACCCAGGTCTAAAACGGAACTGCAGGCATTTCTGGGACTACTTAATTTTTACAATGTCTTCCTGCCCCAAAAGGCGACCGCGGCGGAGCCTTTGCATAGACTCTTGGACAAGGCAGCTACCTGGACTTGGGGGAAACGCGAGGAAGCCGCCTTCAGGAAAACCAAGGACCTGCTCACTTCGGATGCCGTCCTCATCCAATACAACGAGACCCTACCACTAGCCGTCACATGCGACGCATCACCTTTCGGCGTCGGCGTCGGCAGCGTCCTCAGCCACACTCTCCCTGACGGAAAAGAAGCACCCATCGCCTTCTTTTCAAGGACCCTCACCAAACCAGAGAGAAACTACAGTCAGCTGGACAAAGAGGCCCTGGCTATCGTCACCGCAGTGAAGAGGTTTCACTGGTGAACGTCTGGTTCACCATTATCACCGACCACAAGCTGCTGCTGGGAATCCTGGCAGGGAACAGGGCCACCCCAAACATTCTATCTCCTAGAATGACAAGGTGGTCCGAATTCCTTGCTGCCGACAGCTACTGGCTCACACACCGACCCGGTAAGACAATCACACATGCAGACGCTTTAAGCCACTCACCACTACCGAGCTAGACACTGACCCAGCACCCACAACGACCACCCTCAGCATAGAGACTCTACCCAATCTACCCATAACTGCGTCAGACATTGCCCGAGAAACTAATAAAGACAAACGTTACATTGGGTAGAGAAAGGGTGGCCGGAAAAGGACAACGACGAGACATTCAGAACATTCTGGAACTGGCAAACAGAACTCTTGCTACAAAAAGGGTGTGTACTGTGGGGGGATAGGGTGGTTATCCTGGAAAAACTGCAAGGGAAGGTACTGGAGTTGTTACACGAGGGGCACCCGGGCATAGTTAGAACAAAAGCCCTGGCCAGGAGTTACGCCTGGTGGCCAGGGATGGACAAACAAATCGAGGCTTGGGTAGCAAGGTGTCAATGCTGCCAAGAAACCAGACCAAGCCCTCCCACGGCACCGATCCTAGAATGGGAAACCCCCAGGGGACCTTGGTCTAGGATCCACATAGACTTCGCTGGGCTCACAAAGGGACATACATTCCTAATAACCGTAGACGCTTACTCCAACTGGTTGGAGGTAAGCAACATGAAAACCACCACCACAGAGGCCGTGACCAAGGAACTTTGCAAACTCTTCGCAACACACGGCCTCCCAGATGTCATCGTGTCGGACAACGGGTCCCAATTCACCTCGCTGGAATTTGAAAAATTCCTAGTGGAACAGGGCATACGACAGGTACTGACAGCCCCGGGGCATGCGGTGGCGAACGGAAGGGCGGAACGGATGGTTCAATTCACGAAAAAAACCATCCAGAAATTAGACCACGGGGAGATCCAAGACAAAATAAATAAAATGCTTTTTATACAACATATAACCCTGAACACTACAACAAACAAAAGCTCGGCAGAGCTACTAATGGGGAGGAAAATAAGATCCCCACTCGATAGACTGCACCCCACATACAACCCAGAGAAACCCCCAAACTCCTTCACAAGTACCGATCCTTTGCACCAGGCGACGCCGTCTACGCAAAGAACCTAACCGGAGACCCACTATGGGTACCAGCAACCATAACCCAACTGACAGGTCCCCGCTCGTACCGGCTACAAACAACCGACGGACGAGTATGGAAATGCCACATCGATCAATTAAGATCGAGGGAGGACAGCCACAAGAAACATAACCGACACGCAACCAGACATAACCAATCCCCTTAACACAAACCAAGAGGGGAGGGAATACCCCGGAAACCAAATTTTCCCTGGAAACCAAATCCCAGAAGAAAGGAACCAGCCATACTCACCAGCAAGAAGCCAGCTCGGAACCTCACCAGAAAGAAGCAGCCAGGCCAGCTCGACCAGCCCGGAAAGACCAGGCAAGAGCGGCAAAAACCGCAGCTCAACCAGCCTGGGTAGACCGGGAGGGAGCTGTGACAAGCGGCCCAGCAAGACATACCTGGCGGTTCCACCAACGAGTCCGAGAGACACAGAGAACCCGACCGAACTGGCCGGGAGCCAACCCACGACTGACCTGCGCAGGTCCAGTAGGCAAGTACGGAGCCCCGCCTACCTATGGGACTACATTACGTAGGACCAAACCAAGAGGGGAGGGGTGTTCTGTACCTTCATTAGCATTCTTGAAACCCCGCTCTTTGATTGGCCACTGACGGACACGACACTGGCGACGAGGATGGGATAATCATTTGGTGGTGACCATTTAGTGGAGTAGGGTTTGGGGTTGGACTAGAAGACCTCCAAGCTCCTTTCCAAGTTCTGTTCTATCCCATTCTATTCCATTTAAATTCTATTCTAATTTCTATTCTATTTTTCATTCCAATAACTCTTCTATTCTATTCTATTCTATTCTATTCTATTCCATACTTATTCCTTATTCTATTCTATTCTATTCCATACTTACTCCTTATTCTATTCTATTCTATTCTATTCCATTCCATTCCTTTTCTTCATTCTATTCTATTCTATTCTATTCCATTCCATTCCATTCCATACTTATTCCTTATTCTATTCTATTCTATTCTATTCTATTCTATTCTATTCTATTCTATTCCACTCCATTCCATTCCTTTTCTTCATTCTATTCTATTCCATTCCTTATTCTATTCTATTCTATTCTATTCTATTCTTATTACTTATTCCTTATTCCCTATTCTATTCTATTTCTATTCTATTCTATTCTTATTCCTTATTCCTTATTCCCTATTCCCTATTCCCTATTCTATTCTATTCTTATTCCTTATTCCTTATTCCTTATTCCTTATTCCTTATTCCTTATTCCTTATTCCTTATTCCCTATTCCCTATTCTATTCTATTCTATTTCTATTCTATTCTTATTCCTTATTCCTTATTCCTTATTCCTTATTCCCTATTCCCTATTCTATTCTATTCTATTCTATTCTATTCTTATTCCTTATTCCTTATTCCCTATTCCCTATTCCCTATTCCCTATTCCCTATTCCCTATTCCCTATTCCCTATTCCCTATTCCCTATTCCCTATTCCCTATTCCCTATTCTATTCTATTCTATCCTTATTCCTTATTCCTTATTCCTTATTCCTTATTCCTTATTCCTTATTCCCTATTCTATTCTATTCTATTCTATTCCATTCCATTCCATTCCTTTTCTTTATTCTATTCTATTCTATTCCATTCCATTCCATTCCATACTTATTCCTTATTCTATTCTATTCTATTCCATTCCATTCCATTCCATTCTATTCTATTTCATTCCATTCCATTCCATTCCTTCTATTCTATTCTATTCTATTCTATTCTATTCTATTCTATTCTATTCTATTCTTTTCTATTCTATTCTATTCTATTCTATTCTATTCTATTCTATTCCGTTCCATTCCATTCCATTCCTTTTCTTCATTCTATTCTATTCTATTCTATTCTATTCTATTCTATTCTATTCTATTCTAAATGACCTGTCGGGACTTGAGCAAAGTTAAGGTGCAAGCCAGTTTTACTTAACAACTGTGTCCTAATTCAACAACTGCAGTGACTCAACAACTGTGGCGATTAACAACATGGCCAGAAACGTCGTAAAATGGTGCAAATGTCACTTAACAACTGTCTCTCTTAGCAACATAAATTTTGGGCTCTATTGTGGTCATAACTAGAGGGCTGCCTATATCTTAGCTTTGCACCAAGGTTACCAGCTGGATCAGCAGAAAGAGACCTCTAGTATCTGATCCTCCAATTCTGTCCTCTGTTGATATCGTATTTGTAGCTTTTGTGCCCTTACTCAGAGCTGGCGCTGGTTGTCTGTGTGATGTTGCGCGAAGGCAACTCTGAGGGACAGCTGTGAAACAAAACGTCAAAAAATAATACACATTGGAGGCATCGTGCTCCAAGCTTGCACACAGTAAGTAAGGTTTCTGTAATTAACGGACACGAGAAACAAACAAGCCAGGCCCCTTTCTGGACTGTTTTGTAATGTTTTTCTTTTCAACTGGCTGTTTTGGATTGAAGACTCGAGATCTGCAGGAGAAGAATGTGCAGCTTGGCGTTTCCTTTCCAAAAAATCTGGCATGCAGGGAGATTGTGCCACATTGCGTGGGGGGCGGAGGGTGGTGGG
This sequence comes from Hydrophis major, assembly GCA_033807585.1. Lineage (NCBI taxonomy): Eukaryota > Metazoa > Chordata > Lepidosauria > Squamata > Elapidae > Hydrophis > Hydrophis major. Next base: position 170,482,258 of record CM066343.1, read on the forward strand.
AAGGAAAGAAGAGAGACAGAAAGAAGGAAGGAGAGAGAAACAATGGGAAAAGAAGGAACTAAGAAAGGGAAAGGGGAAGGGAAGGAGAGAAGGAGGGAGGAAAAGGGCAGAAAGAGAAAGAGAGAGAGAAGAAGGAAGGAAGAAGAGGGCGGAAATAAAGAGAAAAGGGAAAAGAGGAAGAAGGAAAGAAGAACAGGGATGGAGAATGGGAAGAAGAGATAAAAGTAAGAAAGAGAGAAAGGGGAGGGAGAGAAGAGAACCAAGAGAAGGAAGGGAAGGAGGAGGAGAAAAGCAAAGGAGGAGTGGGAACTCTCGGACACCCCCCAACCATGGCAGCCTAATTGCTTCAAGGCCCGGCTGAGGTCAGGATGGATCTCTGATTGCAGCCAGATGAAGCTATTTATAAATATAAATTCACTGCTGAGCCCTCAGTGGGAAAACAACCGAAAAGCCAAAGCAAGTAGAAAAAAATAAACAAATAAAACGAAGAGAACTAAATATAAAGGAAGGAAGAAAGGAAGGAAGGAAAGAAAGAAGGAAGGAAGGAAGGAAAGGAAGGAAGGAAGGAAGGAAGGAAGGAAGGAAGGAAGGAAGGAAGGAAGGAAGGAAGGAAGGAAGGAAGGAAAGGAAGGAAGGAAGGAAGGAAGGAAAGGAAGGAAAGGAAAGGAAGGAAGGAAGGAAGGAAGGAAGGAAAGGAAGGAAGGAAGGAAGGAAGGAAAGGAAGGAAAGGAAAGGAAGGAAGGAAGGAAGGAAGGAAGGAAGGAAGGAAGGAAGGAAGGAAGGAAGGAAGGAAGGAAGGAAGGAAGGCACCCTCTTTGACCTACGGCCACAATTGAGCTCAACATTTCCATCGCTAAGAGAAACACTTGTTCAATGTGTTTTGCATCATTTTATGACCGTTTTGCTGCGGTTCAGCAAAATCATTGTAGCTGTTAAATGAGTCACAGGATCATTAAGTGAATCTGGGTTCCCTGTTGATTTTGCTGTTCAGAAGATCCCCAAAGAGGATCATGTGACCTTCCCCAAGACATTGTGACCATCGTAAATGCGAGTCAATAGCTGAGTGTCCGAATTTGGATCTTGTGACCAAGATCAAAACGGGGAGGGGAGGCTGCAACCGTCATAAGTGTGAAAAGCAGTCATCAGTCCCTTTTCTCAGTGCCCTTGTAACCTCGAACGGTCACTAAATGAACTCTTGCAAGTCAAGGACTGCTTGTAAATAAAGAGAGGCTTAAAGAGAAACTCCGGTGGCAGAACAGAAACAGAACTCAAACTTCGCTTTTTGGGGAAATTTCAGAAAAAAAGCCAAATGTGCTCTTCTAGCCATGCTAAAGTTTTTGGGGTAGGGGGCTTTAGAGTTGGAGGGTCTCTCATCAAAGGAAAGTGGGCAGATCTTGGGGGGCCTAAGGCCCTGAGCTTGACCAAGAGTGCGGACCTTTGTCTGAATAAGATGCCTAAAACGGTGTTTATCAAACTTGGGATCTTTATGAGGGGAGGACTTCAACTCCCAGAATTCCCCAGCCAGCATGGATCACCTAGAGAATTCTGGGAGTTGAAGTCCTCCCCTCTCAAAGCATGGCTGGCTGGGGGATTATGGGAGCTGGAGTGCAACCCTCTTAAAGCATGCCGGCTGGGGGATTCTGGGAGTTGGAGTCCTCACCTCTCAAAGCATGGCTGGCTGGGGGATTTTAGGAATTGAAGTCCACCCCTCTTCAAAGCAAGCTAGCTGGGGAATGCAAGTAAGTTTTTCTCCTTCTATTCTGGAGGCATGGAAATTCAATTTACGGCTTATCTCCTGGCATCTGGCTATTTTTAGCCTCTGGCCGTAAGGCTGAAACTTCATCTGACAACGTTGCAGTGCCACCTTGTGTGGCATGATCCGTTTTTTCTTCTTCTTTTAGTTCTTTATTTTGTAGCTGAGACAATCTCCTCTTCACCCTTCGATCCGTTTCAGACATTCAGAATCCTGGTTTGTTGACTAAATGCCTGTAACACATCCTTGAGTTACAACCAATTGTTTAGCAGCTGTTCACAGTTACAACAGCACTGAAATGGGGAACATGACCATTTTTCACACTTAACAACCATTGCAGATATCCCCAAGGTCATGTGATCAATATCCATACACTTGGCCACTGACTCACATTTATGATGGTTACAATGTCCTAAGGTCACATGATCCCCTTTTGCAACCTTCCGAGGAGCAAAGTCAATGGGGAATCCAGATTCACTTTACAACCATGGGACTCACTTAACAACTGCAATGATTTGCTTGCCAACAGTGGCAAGAAAGGTCATAAAGTGGGGCAAAACTCTCATTTAACAACTGTCTGGCTTAGCAATGGAAAGTCTGGTCCCAATTATGGCCATATGTCGAGGACTAACCCCTACAGGGCTCAATTTCAAATCTGTTAAGAAAAACAATATTACAATTTGCTCGAAAATATCAGAGATCTCAGGCAGACACAATGCCCTGGTACAGCAATTACCAAACCTGGATAAATTACTCCAAATTGGGTAAAAATGTGGTAGTTTTTGTTTTTTTGCTTGTTTTGGATAATGACAAGCGAACCGCATTATCCAACCCAACTGGGAGGTTTAAATGAGGATTTTGTGATCAGCTGTTCCATGTAATGAAGGGGAAAGTTTCTCAAGCACTTTTTCCCTGCAATTGTCAGCGGACTTCCATGAAGTAGTTGTTAGACAAATTGCAGCCTCTGGGGTGTGTGTGTGTGTGTGTGTGTGTAAGGATATAAATCTTGCAGATCGGTTTTACAAAGGGTAATATTCTATTTTTAGGGAGCCATAGAGAGCCAGCAGGGGGCATTAAGGGGGCAAGTCCATGCCTTAAGGGCCCAAATTCAGATGTTTATGGTAGTTCTCCCTCCCATAAAAACCTTACATCAAAAAGGGACAGGAAGTGCGAATTTTGAAGTGGACCACTTCGGGCAGCGGGGTTGGACTAGACCCTTCCAGCCCTATAAGTCTATATAATTTTATGATCTAACTCTATGATTCTTCAATTTTATGATTTTATGATTCTGCGATTCCATGATTCTCACTATGATTCGCTGAGTGCAGGGAATAACTTAATTATTCTGTGATTCTGATTTGTGATTTTATTTTATGATTGTGTGAGCCTATTTCTGATTCTATGAGTATAATTTTATCACTCTATGAATATTATGATTATATAACTCTTTACGAATCATAGAATGACTCTACAACTTTATGAGTCTATAACTTTATGATTCTATGATTCCATGATCCTGACTCTGTGATTCCATGATTCTGCTGTTAGATCTGAGGCGGATCGGTTCGACAGAGATGCGAAACCATTTACATGAGTTCAGCTCTTTATTAGGTGTAGGTAAAGGTCTGAGAATGCAAGCCGCGGCAGCCCTTCATAAAGGGCTGGCTCGCGGCTTGGCAGCCAATGGCAGCACTTTGAATCTCCCGCGATCGGCACAGCCAATCGCGATACATTCCCAGTGCTCCAATCACGGCCGACCTGTTGACCAATCAGGTCTCCGCTGGTCCGGACCAATCGGGTGCGAGGGTTTCGGAGTATGCTAATATTGTACACCCCTCCCCTCTTGGTTTTGCCTTCGGTGCGTAGTGATGTAGTCGCGTAGGTAGGCGGGGCTTTTTCCCTGCCTCCTTGACCTGCGCGGTTCAGTTCTGGTGTGGTCATTGACCGGTTCAGATGCCTCCTCTGTCGCTCCGGTTCCTTGGGATGGAACCGCCTGGAACGTTGAGCTGGGCCTTTCTTGGTAGCTCCCTCCCGGTTCTCCTGGGCTGGTTGAGCTGCTGCTTCTGCTCCTGCTGGGTTTTTCTTGGCCGGGTGAGCTGGTTTGGCTGCTCCTTCCAGGTGAAGATCCCGGGGTTTCGTGCTCCATTGATCCTGCGTCTATAGGTGAGTAGCCTCGGTTTAGTGGTTTATCTATTCTAGGTGGGGGGTCTGCTTGCGTTAGTTGGTTTCCTTCTCTATTGCTTGCCGATTTCCCCCCCCCCCTTCTAGTTTCTTGTTCGGGTGTTTGGCTGGTTGTGGCGGCTATTCTTGACCTAAGTTGGTTTATGTGCCCTTTCCAGTTTTTCCCATCACTAGTTTCCAATCGGTATGATAGGGGCCCGGTTATCTGGGTGATTGTTGCTGGCACCCAGAGTGGTTCTCCTGTGAGGTTTTTGGCGTATACTGGGTCCCCTATGTTGAATGTTCTGTATTTGCTGGAGGAACCTGGGGGTTTGTCTGGGTTATATGTTGGGTGCATTCTGTCTAGCGTAGAGCGTAGTTTCTGGCCCATCATTAGTTCCGCTGGGCTTTTGTTTGTGGTTGCGCTAGGTGTAATGTGTTGAATGAGGAGCATTTTATTGATTTTGTCCTGTATATTGGCTGTTTCTATTTTCTGGATAGCTTTCTTGGTTTATTGGACCATGCGTTCCGCCCGCCCATTAGCCGCCGGGTTTGCCGGTGCGGTTAATGCATGGCGCATCCCTTGGCCTGCCAGAAATTGTTCAAACGCTAGTGCAGTGAACTGGAGCCCGTTGTCTGACACTATTACATCTGGCAGGCCGTGCGTAGTGAAAAGTTTGCTCAGTTTCCTTATCACCGCCTCCATCATGGTTGACTTCATAGTGCTTACCTCCAGCCAGTTGGAGTAAGCATCTACTGTGATAAGGTACATATGTCCCTTGGTTGGCCCCACAAAATCTATATGAATTCTGGACCACAGACCTCTTGGTTTTTCCCATTCTTGGGTTGGGGCAGCGGGTGGATTGGATCTGGACTCTTGGCATTGTTTACATCTGGCAACCCAGGTTTCGATCTGTTTATCCATTCCTGGCCACCATGCATAGCTTCTGGCCAGGCTTTTCATCTTAACCAACCATCCCCGGGTGCCCCTCATGCAACATTCCCAATACCTTTTCCTGTAATTTTTCCGGAATTACCACTCTGTTCCCCAAAGTATGCAGCCCTTTTCGGTAAAGAGTTCGGTTTGTCTGTTCCAGAAGGGTCTGAATAGTTCGTCTATGTCCCCTTCCAGCCACCCTTTTCCCACCCAGCTCAAGACTCGCGCCAGCAGTTTGTCTTTATTTGTTTCTCTGGCAATGTCTGGCATGGTCACGAGTGGGTTGGATATTGTCTCTATTTGGAGTACCTCTGTTGTGGGTGCCGGGTCGTCTTCCTGGTCCGGTAAGGGTGACCGGCTTAGGGCGTCTGCATGGGCGATGTCCTTGCCGGGTCAGTGTATCAGCTGGTAATTGTATGCTGCTAGGAATTCGGAGCACCTCGTCATTCTTGGCGATAGAATGTTCAGTGTGGCCCTGTCCCCCACCAGGATTCCTAGCAGCGGCTTGTGATCCGTGATGATTATAAAAGTCCTACCGTATAGGTATTCGTGAAATTTCTTGATGCCGCGACGACTGCTAGGGCCTCTTTGTTGAGCTGGCTGTAGCTCCGCTCTGGCTTTGAAAGTGTCCTTGATGAGAAAGCGATGGGTGCTTCCCTCCCGTCTGGTAGCTGGTGGCTGAGGATGGCGCTGATTCCAAATGGCGACGTGTCGTAAGTTACCGTCAATGGCAGAGTCTCGCTGTACTGGATTAGTACCGCGTCGGATGTTAGCAGGTTCTTTGTGTTGTTGAAAGCGCTCTCCTCCCGTGCTCCCCAGGTCCAGGTGGCTGTTTTATCTAACAGCCTATGTAGCGGTTTCGCCACGGTCGCCTTTTGAGGTTGGAAGACATTGTAAAAGTTTAACAGTCCCAAAAAAGCCTGTAATTCTGTTTTGTTTTTGGGTCGCGGTGCTTCTTATGGCTCTCAGTTTCTTTTCTGTGGGGTGAATCCCTTGTTTGTCTAGGAGGTACTCCAGAAATTCGACCCTTTCAGCCCGTAGCTGGCACTTCCCTTTCTTGACTTTAAGTCCCGAGTCTCTGAACTTCTGCAGTACCTCCCTCAACCTGGCTTCTAGTTGTTTCTCATTTTCGCGGCCACCAAGACGTCATCAAAGTAGGGCACCACCCCTTCTATTCCTTGGAGGATCTTTCCATAAGGTCTTCTATCCCGACCGTCAACTATACCTTTGTGGAGTCGCTGGTGGAGGAATGGCCGATGACGACAGTCTGGTGCGTTTCCTCTCTCTGTCTCATCTCCTGGAGTCGCCTGTTCCGACCTTCCCAGCTCCAGCGGTTCTCCGTCTGGCAATCTCGGGTCCTGGTGGGGGTGCTGTCTCTCCGTCGGGGGCTGGCATCTCATCGCCGTGGACTATAGTGCTTCTTATTCCGGCACACTTTGGCGATGTGCCCTCGTTTCTCGCAATACCGACAAATGGCTTCGAGAAAATGACAGTCCGCTCGCGGGTGATCGCCGTCACAGCCGTCACACTGCAACCTCGACTTACGACCTCGTGGTTCCCGCCACTCCCACTCTGATTGGAGGCGGTGGATCTCCTCCTCCTCGTCTTCGGTTTCTGAGAAGGTGTCGATGTCGCCATGGTGTGTGGTTGTTGGGCCTGTCGCTGGCCTCCTCTCGGGGGTCGATGTTGCCTCTCCGGTTGCTGCTCATGGCATGATGCTCGATTGTCGCATCCGAGCCGCTGATTTCTTGGCCGCTTCCGCTGCAGCGGCTTCGGTGAGGGCATCAGTGAGGGAGATGTCTCCCTTTGGCATGATGCGGCTCTGGAGGACGGGGTCTCAGAGTCCCAGGACGATGCGGTCTCGCAGAGCCTCGTCCAGGTCAGTGAACTCGCACAGACCCCACAGGTCCCGTAGTGCTGCTATGAAGTTGGCCAGCCCTTTGCCCTCACGTTGATCCTGCCTGTAGAGGTCATGCCGCCGGATGAGGATGGGCACGACGGGGGCGTAGTGGCTCCGCAGCAGGGGCTCAAGGTCATCCCACTCCATCGCCTTGACGTCCATCGGTTTGGCCAAGGCTTTGGCCATTTTGAAGACTGCGGGCCCGCAGTGCATGAGGAACACGGCCCGTTTCTTGTGGCCATTGGCGTCCTTGAGGTTGCTACTCTCGAGGAACATTTGGAACCTATCGGTATAGGATTCCCAGTCCTCAGTAGCAGGGTTGAAGGGAGCGGGTGGTGAGTTGATTCCGGCCATGTTGCTGGTTGCTGCGTGCCGCCTCGCCACGTACTGGATGGTCTCTTTGTCTCACAATCCCACCCTCATCACCAGTGTTAGATCTGAGGCGGATCGGTTCGACAGAGACGCGAGACCATTTACGTGAGTTCAGCTCTTTATTAGATATAGGTAAAGGTCTGAGAATGCGAGCCGCGGCAGCCCTTCATATAGGGCTGGCTCACGGCTTGGCAGCCAATGGCAGCACTTTGAATCTCCCGCGACTGGCACAGCCAATCGCGGTAGATTCCTAGTGCTCCAATCACGGCCGACCTGTTGACCAATCAGGTCTCCGCTGGTCCGGACCAATCGGGTGCGAGGGTTTCTGAGTATGCTAATACTGTACACTGCAATTCTTTGTTTCTGATTCTATAATTTTATGATTCTATGATTCTGCAAGTCTTTTCTACGATTCTATGCATCTATGATTTATTTTATTTTATGGTTCTGTTTTTGACTCCCCGATATTATGTTTATGACTGAGTGATTTCTAAATACGTGCCAGTAGACAAGCGCCTGAATTTTGATCACATGACCTAGGGACGATGCGATGGTCGTAAGTGGCTGTACCAGTCATAAGTCACTTTCTTCAGTCTTCTTGTAACTTTGAAAAATCACTAAATGAATGGTTGTAAGTGGAGAACTCCCTCAGAGAATACATCTTTGTTTTTCTTGCTGCCATGGATCGCAACCAGATGTTTTATCCTGGGCCTTTGCGAATTATTTCTTTTTAAAAACCTTACACCCATTACTTAACGCCCTAAGGTTAATCCTCAACCTACAATCACAATTCAATTTTCCTTTAGTGAGAAATGTATAAAACTTGCTCAATCCTTTTTTTCTAGGTTCTTGGCATTTTGACTAGGAGCCCTTTTCCTTGGAGTACTCCAATAAAAAGCAATCAGAAAAACTGCACCTCGTGTCTGGCGTTCGTCGTTGGCTTCGGTACCAGGCTCGGACCTGAATTGGAGACAACAGTATGAAATTTCTTGAGCAGAAGACCAACAAGGCTTTCCAACACTGTTATTCTGTTACATCTGTTGAATTGCACCCAACACTAGGAAAAGTGGATACCTACCTAAAATGGACCTGTACACCCCTCCTTCTCCTTCTCCTGTTCCTCAACCCCACTCACTGGTGCAGCTTCCACCCACCTACAATTGCAGATCTGTCCCCTGAAAAAATGACAACAACCAGGGAAGAAAGCCCTCGGCCTCAGAGATGCTTGACCGCCAGTTCACCCAACGTCCTGCTGAGCGTGCATGGCTTTCTCATATTGTCCTTCTCTACAACCTCTGGACTTTCGCCAGGAGGGGAAGCACTCAGCCGAGGTCTTTTGCAATGGTTAACTTCCCTCCTCACCAAATGGTCAAGAATTAGCCCGTAGGGGGTAAACACACATCCGGCGTGGACTTTCAGGGCCAATTCCCTCTGCCTCTTGGTTCACCACTCCATTCTTCCTGAAGTTCATCTGGCCAAGTTAATCCTAACCTGGAAGCTCTGAAATCGGTCAACGGTGAAGGCCGCGACCTCTTCTTCGGGGATCTGACTTTTATGGGGCAGAAAAACAAACTTCTTTGCATTCCTTTCCTCCAGCTTCTCAATAGCTGGAATAAAGATCAGAGTTCCCTGGTCTTATCTTTTCTGGTTTCCTTCTGGAGATCTTCCCATATTCATCTCTATAAACATCCTGTATCACAAACTTTGTTGGTCTCATAAGTGACTTTTAATGACTTCGTTTGATTCCTTGTGGATTTTTTCAAGCCAGGCTGGACTTCTGACTAACATATGGACAACCAAATCAGAGTTCCTTGGTCTTATCTTCTTTAATTTCCTTCTGGAGATCTTCTCTTATCCATAGCTATAAACATGTTGTGTCCTAAAATTTCTTGGTCTCATAAGTAACTTTTCATGATTGTGTTGCACATCTTGTAGATATCATTAAGTCAGGCTGAACTTCTGGTCAAATGCTGGTCAACCACTTCCTTCGTGGTTGAACTTTCTCTTCTTGGTGGTTATTTTCCTTCTCTTCCTTCCAGAGATTTTCTCGTGTCCATCTCCATAAACATCCTGTGTCTTAAAGTTACTTGATTCAATAGGTCATCTTTCATTGCACAGCTTGTGGGTGACATCAAGTCCGGCTGGACTTCTGACTAACATATGAACAACCAGATCACAGTTCCGTCTTATCTTCCTTAATTTCTTCTCATATCTGTCTCTGTAAACATCTTCCTCCTCAAAATTTCTTGGTCCCCTAAGTGACTTTTCATGAAGGTGTTGCTTGTTGGAATTCTGGTCAAGTATGGACAACCAGTTCCTTGGTCTTATTTTCCTTGATTTCCTTCTATCCTTCTCCATAAACAAATTGTGTCCTAAGATTTCTTGATCCCACAATGACTTTTCATGGCTTCATTGCATATCTTGTGGATGTTCTGTCCTTAATTAGCATTCTTGAGATCCCCGCGCTTTGATTGGCCAAAGCGCGGGGCTCTCTGATTGGTCAGGCGAGCCGCGCCGATTGGCTCGCTGAGAATCTCCCGCGATTGGTCCATTCGGATCGCGGAAGATTCAAAGCGGTGCCATTGGCCGCGGCCGCCGTGGCTAAAGGAATAAAAGCCGCGGGCTTTTTCCTTTACGCCAGTTCGGTTCCAACTTTAAATAAAAGAGCATGATTTGAAGTCACCGACTCCTAGCATCATTTCGCGGACACAACACTGGCGACGAAGGTGGGATTCAGACCCTGAACCGAACCACGTGTCCGACGGAAGCCAGACGAACCACCACGATGGCGAAAATCGCACCCCCCGCACCCTTCAACCCTGCCACCGAGGACTGGGAATCGTACTCCGACCGATTCCGCATGTTCCTCGAATGCAGCGACCTGAAGGACGCCACCGGCCCCATGAAGCACGCCGTCTTCCTGACCCACTGAGGGACCGAGGTCTTCAAGATGGCCAAGGCGCTTGCCAAACCCGCCAATGCGACCGCGATGGACTGGGACGTCCTCGAGCCAATACTTCGGCGGCACTACGCTCCAGAGGTACCCATCCTGATCCGACGCAACGAATTCTACCGTCGGGACCAACGGTCGGGTGAGAGCTTCAGCGATTTCGTCGCCGAGCTGCGGCGCCTAGGGGGGCTCTGCGAATTCGACAACCTGAACGACGCCCTGTGAGACCGAATCGTGCTCAGTTTGTGGGACCCCGTCCTCCAGAGCTGGCTGATGGCCAAGGGCAACATCAGCCTAGCAGACACCCTCACCGCAGCCGCAGCCGGCGAAGCAACCCGAACTTCCGCCGACCGCATGCGCAGACCGAACACTGGGGACCGCAGCGGAAACAACAACCCAGCAAGGTCGACCGAGGCCCAACCCGAGATGACCACTCACCAGGGCGACTTCCACTCGGCATTGGGCACTTCAGATGATGAGGAGGACATCCATCGCCTCCAGACAGGCCGCGACCCACGGAACTGGCGGGGTCGTAAGTCGAGGACCAACTGTGCCGGTTGCGGCGGCGACCACCCCAGGTCGGAATGCCAGTTTTTTAAATCGATCTGCCGGCATTGCGACAAGAAGGGAGACATCGCCCGTGTCTGCCGCCTAAAGAAAAATCGCAGCCCGGCACGATGGAACCAGAGTGACCGGGGGAGAGAGAGCACACCACCCCGGACCAGAGATCCCCTCCGTTCAGATGGGACCGGAACGGACGATCCCTGCGAGGCGGCGATAACCGGCGAAGAAAGGAGACCCATCAGACAGTCACCATCGGCCACGCCATAACCAATGACACCCGGAAGATCCACGTGGAGGTAGGCATCGAGGGCCAGCCATGCAAAATGGAGGTGGACTCCGGGTCCTACCTCTCCATGATAGCATGGCATGAAATAAAGCGCTTGGTGCCTACCCTCCAAAGGAGGAACCTAGACAGCCAGAGACTCATTGTAAAGGACTACCAGGGAAACCACATCCCCGTAGTCGGAACCAAACACTTCAACATCACATATAAAGGGCACACCGAAAGACTTCCCCTGACAATCGTCGACCACGACCGCCCAAGTCTACTGGGACTGCAATGGTTCGCCCCGCTCGGCATCGCAGTCATGGGAGTCGACCACGTCACCGACGACAGCTGGGAGCAGCAACTGGCCCGGGAGTTCCAAGAGGTCTTCGACGGAAACCTAGGCAAGTACTGAGGGCCCCTTATATCTTTCAACCTAGACCCAAACGTCCCCTCAAAACGCCTGAAACCAAGGCGGGTGCCATTCGCACTTAAACCCAAGATAGACGAGCAAATTGACAAGCTCATCAAGCAAGGGGTCCTACAGCCCATAGACCACGCCCGGTGGGAGACCCCCATAGTCACCCCGATCAAGCCTGATGGGTCGGTGAGGATCTGTGGGGACTATAAGGCCACCCTAAATGGCGTGCTACAACAAAGCACCTACCCCGTCCCAGTAGTGCAACACCTACTGCACTCACTTGGAGGGGGCAAGGTTTTTGCCAAGCTCGACCTCGCCCAGGCTTACCAACAGTTGCCAGTCGACGAGCAAACGGCAGAAGCGCAAACCATAGTCACCCACCGGGGGGCATTTAAATGCAACCGACTCCAATTCGGAGTCAGCGTGGCACCGGGAATATTCCAAAGCCTAATGGAAAGACTACTGCAAGGCATCAAGGGGGTGGTACCTTACTTCGACGACGTCCTAGTGTCGGCAGCCAACCAAGCCGAACTAGAGGGTCGCCTAAGGGAGGTCCTAACCAAATTTAAAGAGACCGGACTAAAAGTCAAGAGGGAGAAATGCCAGCTATGCACGGAACGGGTAGAATTCCTAGGATACCTCCTAGACCGTCACGGCATTCACCCCACAAACCAAAAAATCAAGGCCATCAAAGAAGCCCCCACACCCAAGTCGGAGACGGAACTACAGGCATTCCTGGGGCTACTGAACTTTTACAATGTTTTCCTGCCCCAAAAGGCGACGGTGGCGGAGCCCTTGCATAGGCTCCTGGACAAGGCGGCGACCTGGACTTGGGGGATACGCGAGCAAGCCGCCTTCCAAAGAACAAAGGACCTCCTCACTTCGGACGCCGTCCTTATACAGTACAACGAGACCCTACCTCTGGCCGTCACATGCGACGCATCACCCTTCGGCGTCGGCGCTGTCCTCAGCCATACCCTCCCCGATGGAAAAGAAGCGCCCATCGCGTTCTTTTCAAGGACCCTCACCAAACCGGAGCGGAACTATAGCCAGCTGGACAAAGAGGCTCTGGCTATCGTTGCCGCCATAAAATGATTCCACGAGTATCTCTACGGCCGGACTTTCACCATCATAACCGACCACAAGCCGCTGCTGGGAATCCTTGCAGGAAACCGGGCCACCCCAAACATTCTGTCTCCCTGAATGACAAGGTGGTCCGAGTTCCTGGCAGCCTACAACTACGGACTCATACACAGACCGGGTAAGACAATCTCCCATGCAGACGCCTTAAGCCGCTCGCCGCTACCGGAACCTGACACCGACCCAGCACCCACGACGACCATCCTCAGCATAGAGACTCTACCCAACCTGCCCATAAACGCGTCAGACATTGCCCGAGAGACTAATGAAGACAAACGTCTGGCGCGGGTGTTGCATTGGGTAGAGAAAAGGTGGCCGGAAAGGGACAACGACGAGTCCATCAAAACATTCTGAAACCACCAAACGGAACTATCATTATTAAAAGGGTGTATACTATGGGGGGATAGGGTGGTCATTCCAGAAAAGCTACAAGGGAAGGTTCTGGAACTGCTACACGAGGGGCACCCTGGCATCGTTAGGACTAAAGCCCTGGCCAGAAGTTACGCTTGGGGGCCAGGGATGGACAAACAAATTGAGCCTGGGTAGCAAGGTGCCAACGATGCCAGGAAACTAGGCCAAGCCCACCCACAGCACCCGTCCTAGAGTGGGAAACCCCAAGGGGACCTTGGTCTAGGATTCACATAGACTTCGCCGGGCCCACAAAAGGACACACCTTCCTCATAACAGTTGACGCTTACTCCAACTGGCTGGAGGTAAGCAACATGAAGACGACAACCACGGAGGCCGTGATCAAGGAACTCTGCAAACTCTTTGCAACACATGGCCTCCCAGACGTCATCGTTTCCGACAACGGGCCCCAGTTCACCTCGCTGGAATTCGAAAAATTCCTAGCGGAAAGGGGCATCCGCCACGCGCTGACAGCACCGGCGCACCCGGCGGCGAACGGTAGGGTGGAACGGATGGTCCAATTCACTAAGAAGACCATCCGGAAAATAGACCACGGGGAGATCCAGGAGAAAATAAACAAACTACTTTTCACCCAACACATAACCCCAAATACCACAACCAATAAGAGCCCAGCCGAATTATTAATGGGCAGGAAACTAAGGTCCCCACTCGACAGGTTACACCCCACGTATAACCCGGAGAAGCCCCCAGACTCAAACAGCAAACACCGAACCTTCGCACCCGGCGACCCCGTATATGCAAGAAACCTGACGGGAGACCCACTATGGATACCGGCCGTCATCACACAAATAACAGGCCCACACTCGTACCGGCTACAAACAGCAGACGGACGAGCATGGAAACGCCACATCGACCAACTAAGGTCGAGGACTACCAACCAAGAGACCACTGACGCACAAACAGGCGAAACCAACCCCCACAACAAAAACCAAGGGGGGAGGGAATACCCAGGGGACCAAAACCAAAGAAGAATAAACCAGCCATACTTACCGGAAAGCAGCCATCACGACCCCTCGCCAGGAAGAGACAGCCAGGCCAGCTCGACCGACCCGGAAAGACCGAGCGGGAGCGGCGAAACCCGCAGCTCAACCAACCCGGAAGGCCCAGGAGGGAGCTACAGAGAAAGGACCAGCCTGATCGACCAGCCGTTTCCCATGAAGGCAGCAGGAGCAGCAGAGATCCCGACCGAACCGGCCGGGATCCAACCTACGACTGAGCTGCGCAGGTCCAGTAGGCTCAGACGGAGCCCCGCCTACCTACGTGACTACGTGACGTAAGGACTGAACCAAGAGGGGAGGGGTGTTCTGTCCTTAATTAGATTCTTGAGATCCCCGCGCTTTGATTGGCCAAAGCGCGGGACTCTCTGATTGGTCAGGCGAGCCGCGCCGATTGGCTCGCTGAGAATCTCCCGCGATTGGTCCATTCGGATCGCGGGAGATTCAAAGCGGTGCCATTGGCCGCGGCCGCCATGGCTAAAGGAATAAAAGCCGCGGGCTTTTTCCTTTACGCCAGTTCGGTTCCAACTTTAAATAAAAGAGCATGTTTTGAAGTCACCGACTCCTGGCATCATTTTGCGGACACAACAGTAAACATCTTCCTCCTCAAAATTTCTTGGTCCCCTAAGTGACTTTTCATGAAGGTGTTGCTTGTTGGAATTCTGGTTAAGTATGGACAACCAGTTCCTTGGTCTTATTTTCCTTGATTTCCTTCTATTCTTCTCCATAAACAAATTGTGTCCTAAGATTTCTTGATCCCACAATGACTTTTCATGGCTTCATTGCATATCTTGTGGGTGCCATCAAGTCAGGCTGGACTTCTGGCTAATATATGGATAACCAGATTATAGTTCCTTGGCGTTGGTTTCCTTCTAGAAATCTTCCCCAATCCATCTCCATAGGCATATTGTATTCTCAAAAGGAGGGAGGGAAGGTGGGAGGAAGGAAGGAAGGAAGGAGGGAAGGAGGGAAGGAGGGAGGGAGGGAAGGATGGATGGATGGGAGGAAGGAAGGAAGCTTTCCAAAATTCCTGGCCAACATCCTACACAGAAAGTCAATGGGAAAGCCAGCAGGAAGTCAAAAGTGATTCCCACTCACCCTGCATTTTTGCCCATCTAGGATTCTGTTTTTCTCTTTAGGGAAGAAAATATCTCTGCAAGGATGGCCCAACAGGCCACAGGTTGTCCAATTCCTCCTCCAACCTCAAAAATCCAAAATCATAGAGTAAAGCGTGGAGTGTCAACCTGAGTTATCCAACAGCAACCTGGAAAATTCTCCACCAGCCACGTATTTGAAATGAACAGCAAGCTGCCTCGTGTCCACACCAGATGTAAATTACCCTTTGGACATCTAGTCTGCCAAGGACTGCAAGACCAAGGCCCTTGCAAAGAATTCTTTAAAAATAGATCAGACAATGGGAGAAAAATGTGGCAGGAAGTCTCAAATTAATTGGAATCCCATCAAGCATAATCTCTGCATATCATCAGGGGAGGAATTAGCTCCTTTTTCTGTGTAAGGAAAATATGCCTGCATTGAGAGAAACTTCACCAGCAGAGACATAACACAATACTGGGCAAAATTTTAACAAATAATAATTCTGTATCGGTCATCCAAGAGGAGAGGAGGGAGGAGGAGGAGGAGGAAAATGACTGTGGGGTCCTTGGTGCTCTCTGAGCTGGGTGGTTTCCTTGCAGACGTCTCATGACCCAAGTAGCAAACATAATCAGTGCTAGAAGGGAATGTGGTTTGTAGAACGGAGGAGGAAGAGGAGGAGGAGAGAAGGAAAATGACTGTGGGATCATTGGTGTTCTCTGAGCATGGTGGTTTTCTTGCAGACGTCTCATGACCCAACTAGGGAACATCATCAGTGCCAACTAAGTAATGTAGTTGTTAAGTGAATTGCCTTTGATTTTATGAAGTTGTTAAGCAAATCATATGGTTATTCAGCCAACCTGGCTTCCCCTATAGACTTGGCTTGTCAGAAGCCGGGAAGGTCACAAAAAACAGGTCTCCGTTAAAGCTTCCAGGTTTTTAATTCACAGCGTTTCGTCAAAGTTTCTAGTCCACAATGAATACCGAATGATGGGAGGTCAGGAAAAAGGAAAACGAAACACACCCAAACTGACCATTTGCTGTTTTTTCCTCCTGCTTCATCTTTTATATTTTTATAACCTTTAGGCGTTCTGGATGGGGGGGGGAGGGGAACAGTGTGTATTTGAGGCTTTTTTCAAAATATCCCCAAGATATTTCAGCACTTTGAGGATAATTATAGACTAGGATCCCTGGGCTTGATTTTTCTGCTTCCAAATGCATTTTTCTTGCCTTCTATCCCTTCCCCCTTTTTATTATTATTTCTTTCTTCTGGACTGGGTTCTATTTTGGAAACTTTGGCTGAATGAATAATTCACCCTTGTGGGTTAAATTAATGGGAAGGATTGAATTGCAAGGCTGGGGCCATCTTGGCGTCTCCCTCCCTCAACCACCCCCTGCAGATCAAAAGAAGTGGTTTAGCCCAGCTTGGACTGTACCACTTCACAAGATGTGCGGGGGGAGGTCGTGTTCCCGTAATGGAAAGCAGATACCTGTGAAAATCGATTTTAATTTTTTAAAATTAATTTAATTTTTTATTTTTAAAACAAATCATTTTAATTGTGCTTGTGTGGAAAACCCCCTTCGAGAGGAACAGGTATTTTTGCAAATTCAGGGAAGGCAAACTCCTTCCAACTGTTTCCCCCTTCAACGATCGGAATAGCAGCTGTCCACAGAGTCCTCGATTTACGACGGCCGCCTTAACGGCCGTTCAAAAGAACAGCATGGGAAAAAAAGGGGGCTTGCAAGGGATCTTCAGGCTTATGACTGTCGGTTTAGTGACAGTTTGAAGTTGCAACGGTGCTGGAAAAGAAGGGGGGGGCTTGCAACCGGCTCCTCGCATTTACAACCGTCGCACATCTCCCCAGTCACATGGAAATTGGATTCGCTTTAATGACCGCATGATTCACTTAATAGCTGCTGTGATTTGTTTTGCAAGCGTGGCAGTAAAAGTCAAAAAATCGTGCATGATTTGCTTAACGACCACAATGGAGGCTCACAGCAAGGGTGGCCATAAGTTGAGGACTACCAGGATCGAAATAATCAGGATGGCACAAGGTTTACTGCCTTGAGCAGGGGGTTGGATTGGTGGACTAGCAGACCCCTTAGGTCCCTCCCAGCCCTATGATTCTATGCAGGGAGTCCTCGACTTACAACCACAACTAAGCCCAAAATTTCCGTTTCTAACTGAGACATCTGTTAAGTGAGTTTTGCCCCATTTTACGACCTTTCTTACCACTGTTGTTAAGGGAATCGCTGCAGTCGTTAAGTTAGTCACACGGTTGTTAAGTGAATCCGGCTTCTCCATTGACTTTGCTAGTCAGAAGGTTGCAAAAGGAGAATCACGTGACCCTGTGACACTGCAACCGTCGTAAATACAAGTCAGCTGCCAAGCATATGAATTTTGACCACATGACCCTGGGGATTGCTGCAACGGTTGTAAGTGTGAAAAACAGTCACAAGTCCCTTTTTTTCAGTTCCATTGTAACTGAACAGTCGCTGAATGAGAGCTGACCACTACCAAGAGTAACCATCCCCATTGTGCTTGACTTACGACTGTTCGGTTTAGCGACCGGTTTGAAATGATGACAGCACAGAAAAAAAGGGGATTTGTGATCTTCGCATTTACAACCCTTGCTTGATCTAAATCCTGGGAAACAGATCGGCTTTATCACAGTTGCAGGGTCCTGTGGGATCACAGGATCTCCCTTGGGTGACCTTCCCAGCTGGATTGGCTTAATGACCACATGACTTAACAGCCGCAGCGAAGTCTGCCATGTTTCTGGCCCCGGAAAGATCATAAAATCAAAGCGGCCCCACTTAATTAAATAATGTCGTAGCGGAGAAGAGAAAATTTCGCGGCAGGATTTGGCACCACCACACCCCCAGATCGCCAAGCCAGACAGTTCCTTTGACGGAGGCAGCCAGACCATCTGGCTGTGCCAGAAATAAGCCCAATTTATGGGAGAATCATTGAGGTCCAAAAAAAACTGTCAGACAAAACTTCCCAGTCAAAATAACCCTGGAGAACGACCTCCGGTTGCAATTTAGAATCCTGCCCACCTCCCCCCCGTTTTTCCACCGGGCGTCACCCCGAAATGCAGAAGGGGGGCCGTTTGTCCCATTCCTGAATTCATGTATTCTGGGTTAAAATGTTCCCCTCACACCCACCCCTGTAAAGTTCAGTCTCTGCAAAGCCTTTGCCTTTTGTGGGATTTCATTTTGCATTCAGCCCCCAAACCCCTTTTTTGGGAGGCAGGGATTCCCCCCCCCCGTTCTTTAAACATTGCCAAAATTGGGCCCTTTTTTGGCATCTTGGATGGAAAATGAAAGGGGACCACAAGGAGATCACCACAAATCTGAAAAGCCCAGAACAAGGGAGATCAGATGGCTGGATCACCTTTTCATCTTCAAAACTATAACAACAACCACCACCACAACAACAACAATAATAATAGCCTGCTACAGATTGATGCAAAAAAAAATTTTTTTTTTAAAAAAGGATAGTTGGAAATTGGAATCGAGCAATTCCAAATCTCTGATTCTGAGTTTCAGAAGTTCAGATTCAGCGGGGAGGGGAAAAATTCCTTTTCAAATTAGTTTTGAGTTTCGGTGGTTTCTGATTTCCTGGCACACTGGATAGTTCTCATTTTACAACCCCTATTGGGATCTGCATTTTTGTTGTTAAGCAGGGCGGCAGTTCAGAAGTTCACTAAAAGGGATCATGTAACCATGAGACACTGCAACCATCATAAGTACGAGTCAGTTGTCAAACGTCTGAATTTTGATCATGTGTCCATAAGGATGCTGGAAGTGTGAAAAATGTTTATGCGTCAGTCTTTTCAGCGCCATTGTAACTTTGAATGGTCCCTAAATGAAGGAATGAATTCCCCAGGCAGCATTTCAGCCCTCAACTCCCAGAATCCCCCAGCCAGCATCAATGGACTTCAACTCCCAGAATCCCCCAGCCAACATCAATGGACTTCAACTCCCAGAATCCCCCAGCCAACATCAATGGACTTCAACTCCCAGAATCCCCCAGCCAACATCAATGGACTTCAACTCCCAGATTCCCCCAGCCAACATCAATGGACTTCAACTCCCAGATTCCCCCAGCCAGCATCAATGGACTTCAACTCCCAGATTCCCCCAGCCAACATCAATGGACTTCAACTCCCAGATTCCCCCAGCCAACATCAATGGACTTCAACTCCCAGATTCCCCCAGCCAACATCAATGGACTTCAACTCCCAGAATCCCCCAGCCAGCATCAATGGACTTCAACTCCCAGAATCCCCCAGCCAACATCAATGGACTTCAACTCCCAGAATCCCCCAGCCAACATCAATGGACTTCAACTCCCAGAATCCCCCAGCCAACATCAATGGACTTCAACTCCCAGATTCCCCCAGCCAGCATCAATGGACTTCAACTCCCAGAATCCCACAGCCAACATCAATGGACTTCAACTCCCAGAATCCCCCAGCCAACATCAATGGACTTCAACTCCCAGAATCCCCCAGCCAACATCAATGGACTTCAACTCCCAGAATCCCCCAGCCAGCATCAATGGACTTCAACTCCCAGATTCCCCCAGCCAACATCAATGGACTTCAACTCCCAGAATCCCCCAGCCAACATCAATGGACTTCAACTCCAAGAATCCCCCAGCCAACATCAATGGACTTCAACTCCCAGATTCCCCCAGCCAACATCAATGGACTTCAACTCCCAGAATCCCCCAGCCAACATCAATGGACTTCAACTCCCAGATTCCCCCAGCCAGCATCAATGGACTTCAACTCCCAGATTCCCCCAGCCAACATCAATGGACTTCAACTCCCAGAATCCCCCAGCCAGCATCAATGGACTTCAACTCCCAGAATCCCCCAGCCAACATCAATGGACTTCAACTCCCAGAATCCCCCAGCCAGCATCAATGGACTTCAGCTCCCAGAATCCCCCAGCCAACATCAATGGACTTCAACTCTCAGAATCCCCCAGCCAACATCAATGGACTTCAACTCCCAGAATCCCCCAGCCAACATCAATGGACTTCAACTCCCAGAATCCCCCAGCCAACATCAATGGACTTCAACTCCCAGAATCCCCCAGCCAACATCAATGGACTTCAACTCCCAGAATCCCCCAGCCAGCATCAATGGACTTCAACTCCCAGAATCCCCCAGCCAACATCAATGGACTTCAACTCCCAGATTCCCCCAGCCAACATCAATGGACTTCAACTCCCAGAATCCCCCAGCCAACATCAATGGACTTCAACTCCCAGAATCCCCCAGCCAGCATCAATGGACTTCAGCTCCCAGAATCCCCCAGCCAACATCAATGGACTTCAACTCCCAGAATCCCCCAGCCAACATCAATGACTTCAACTCCCAGAATCCCCCAGCCAACATCAATGGACTTCAACTCCCAGATTCCCCCAGCCAACATCAATGGACTTCAACTCCCAGAATCCCCCAGCCAACATCAATGGACTTCAACTCCCAGAATCCCCCAGCCAACATCAATGGACTTCAACTCCCAGATTCCCCCAGCCAACATCAATGGACTTCAACTCCCAGATTCCCCCAGCCAACATCAATGGACTTCAACTCCCAGAATCCCCCAGCCAACATCAATGGACTTCAACTCCCAGAATCCCCCAGCCAGCATCAATGGACTTCAACTCCCAGAATCCCCCAGCCAACATCAATGGACTTCAACTCCC
This sequence comes from Hydrophis major, assembly GCA_033807585.1. Lineage (NCBI taxonomy): Eukaryota > Metazoa > Chordata > Lepidosauria > Squamata > Elapidae > Hydrophis > Hydrophis major. The sequence goes on from CM066343.1 coordinate 170,502,964, forward strand.
AGAATCCCCCAGCCAGCATCAATGGACTTCAACTCCCAGAATCCCCCAGCCAGCATCAATGGACTTCAACTCCCAGAATCCCCCAGCCAGCATCAATGGACTTCAACTCCCAGAATCCCCCAGCCAACATCAATGGACTTCAACTCCCAGATTCCCCCAGCCAACATCAATGGACTTCAACTCCCAGATTCCCCCAGCCAACATCAATGGATTTCAACTCCCAGAATCCCCCAGCCAACATCAATGGACTTCAACTCCCAGAATCCCCCAGCCAACATCAATGGACTTCAACTCCCAGATTCCCCCAGCCAACATCAATGGACTTCAACTCCCAGAATCCCCCAGCCAACATCAATGGACTTCAACTCCCAAATTCCCCCAGCCAACATCAATGGACTTCAACTCCCAGAATCCCCCAGCCAACATCAATGGACTTCAACTCCCAGATTCCCCCAGCCAACATCAATGGACTTCAACTCCCAGAATCCCCCAGCCAACATCAATGGACTTCAACTCCCAGATTCCCCCAGCCAACATCAATGGACTTCAACTCCCAGAATCCCCCAGCCAACATCAATGGACTTCAACTCCCAGAATCCCCCAGCCAACATCAATGGACTTCAACTCCCAGAATCCCCCAGCCAGCATCAATGGACTTCAACTCCCAGAATCCCCCAGCCAACATCAATGGACTTCAACTCCCAGAATACCCCAGCCAACATCAATGGACTTCAACTCCCAGATTACCCCAGCCAACATCAATGGACTTCAACTCCCAGAATCCCCCAGCCAACATCAATGGACTTCAACTCCCAGATTCCCCCAGCCAACATCAATGGACTTCAACTCCCAGAATCCCCCAGCCAACATCAATGGACTTCAACTCCCAGAATCCCCCAGCCAACATCAATGGACTTCAACTCCCAGAATCCCCCCGCTGGCATGGAATTCTGGGAATGGAAGTCCTCCCGTCTTCAACTTGCTAAATGGTAGAGGCTCCGTGTGGGATCCTATTCCAATTAAAATATCTGACCCAAACCACAACCTGTTGCTTCCAAGTCGGGTGTGGCGTCCTTGGACTCTGCCAGGGTTTTATAAATGGCCATCCAGGAATTAAAATGGTTTTCGGGGAAAAAAGAAGATTCTTTTTGTGAATGGCTCACCTGCGGAGGCCGGTCTGGAATCCATCCAGGGGAAAATCCAACGCTCCCATTTCCTTGCCTGCCAGGTCATTCACCATGGCAATGCCAAAGCGGGCTGCTCTTTTTATTTTATTATGGTGGGTTTTTGATGGAGCTTTGCGTAATTTTTCGGGCCGTTCATTGATGTGGTCCGAGCGGCATCGGGTTCTGAGGTATATTACAGATTTTTAGCTCGCTTGAAAAGAAGGAAACGTTTGTGTTGGCCTGCATTTTGGAATAATAAATTAAAAAGTCAGCAATCCGTTTCAGACAATATTGGTGGGAATTTGGAAGCAACTTTCTCTCTCTCTCTTTCTCTCTCTTTCTCATTGTCTCTTCCTTTATCTCTCTTTCTTCTGCTTCTTCTCTTTCTCTCTCTCTCTCTCTCTTTCCCATTCTCTCTCTTTTCTTTCCCTCTCTCTTTTTCTTTCTGTCTCTATCTGCTTTTCTTTCTCTCTTTTGCTTCCTCTCTCTCTCTCTTTCTCATTCTCTTTTCTTTTTCTCTTTTTGTCTCTGCTTCTCTTGCTCTCTCTCTCTCGCTAGCTACTTCTCTCTCTTTCTCATTGTCCCTTCCTTTATCTCTCTTTCTTTTGCTTCCCTCCTTTCTTTCTCTCTCTCTTGCTATCTCTTTTCTTTCTCTCTCTCTCCCTTTCTGTGATTCTCTCTTTTCCTCTCTGTTCCACTTCGTCTCCCTTTCTTTCTCCTGTCTCTCTCTTCATCTCTTTCCTTTTTTCTCTTCCTCTGTCTCTCTCTCTGCCTCTTTCTCTCTCTCTCTGTCTTCCTCTTGCTTGCTTGCTTTCTTTTGCTTTCTCTCTCTCCCTATATCTTTCTCTTTTTCACTCTCTTTTTCTTTTATTCTCTCTCTCTCTCTCTCTCTTTCTCTCTCCCTCCCTTCTTCCTTCTCTCGCTCTCTCTCTCCTGTGGGTCATCCAGAAATTTAATAAATTTAGTCAGAGGCTGAATTGAGCTAGGGAAAGTTATTTTGCCATCTCTTTTCCATTTTTGGCTTAAAAAATAATCTGTAAGAGAGAAGATTGGCATTTAGCCATCACAGTGATTAAACCTGTTCTGGAGATAAAAGGTAATCCTCAACTTACAAGCACAACTGGGACCTGAACCTCCGTCACTAAGCAAGGTGGTAGTGAAGTGAGCTACGACTGATTTCATGGTTGTTTAGCGAATCACTGCAGTTGAATGATCCATGTGGTCATTAAATGAATCCAGCTTTCCTCGTTGACTCTGTTTGTCGGAAGCTGGTGGGAATGTCTCAAAATGGAATCATGTGACCCTGGGAGACTGCAACCGTCATAAATATGAGCCAGTTGCCAAGCTTCCAAATTTTGATCACATGACCACAGAGATGCTGCAATGGTCATAAGTGCAAGGACCACTCATTTTTCTCAGGCCAATTGTAATTTTGGAGGAATGATTCTAAGTCAGTGGCTGCTTGTATCCAATTTCTAGACCCTGAGAAAACGTCTAGCAAAAGGCTAGCTGGGGAATTCTGGGAGTTAAGGTCCAGAAGTCTTTGATTTTCAAAGTTAAGGAACACCAAGCCAGATTTTTAAAATAGCTTGAGACTGTAAATTTCCACATTCTTAAATAAATAAAAATCTCTGTCATTTCTTGCTTACAAAAGACCTGAAATGTTGTTGTTATTACACACAATTTTCCGTGTTTTCTCATTTGCTAACCAATTAGAAATGTATACCAGGAAAATTTCAGACAGAAATAGAAATTCTGTATAAACAGGCTTTATATTAAGAGCAAATTTTTCTGAAAAAAAAAAAAAGTTCTTGTGTGCAAATAAAAAAGAAATGAAAATGGGGCCTTGAGAAGTATCATACACCCAGGTACCCTCCTTGTAGTATAATAGCATTTCTTTTTTGGAAGAAAAAATAAAAATAAAAGTCATAATAAACCATCTTAAATTGGTCTATTCCCCCCCCCAAAAAATAGAAATGGGTAAATTCAGGCATCCTTGATAACTAGGCATGATGTTTACAGGTTGTCCTCGATTTATGAACACAATTCAGCCCAAAACCTCTGTTCCTAAGCAAAACAGTTGTCCAGTGAATTCTGCCCCATTTTACAATCTTTCCTGCCATAGTCATTAAATGAATCAGTGCAATTGTTAAGGGAATCTGGTTTCCATATCAATTTTGTTGTCAGATGGTTGCAAAAGGGGATCCCAAGTCCCTGGGACACTGCAACAGTCATAAATATGAGGCAATTGCCAAACATCTGAATTTGGATCGTATGACTATGGAGATCCTGCAACAGTTGTAAGTGTGAAAAATGGTTGTAAGTCCCTTTTGCAATTTTGAATGGTCACTAAATGAACTGTTGTAAGTCGAGGACTACCTGCACTGCATATAGAAAGGTGGGCTGTATTAAAGGAAGGTAGGCAGGTGAGGTGAATACCGATATTATTTACAATTAATAATTATGAACTACACCACTGCAAGAGTAATCTAACACCATCCAAGAATGTTGAATCCATATTCTGATGATTAACAGAGAGGCTGTACAGAAAATTAAGGGGTGGAATTGATTTATTGGGAGTTATTTGCCAATTTTACAGCAATTCTTAGGATATAACTTAGGATATAACTTTTGAGAGGGAGGTTGACCCACATTTGTCAAAATGATCTGAGGAATATTGGAAGTGTCTGTATCAGTGTGTCTCCATTTTGGAAACTTCAAGAGGGGAGAACGTCAACTCCCAGAATCCCTCAGCCAGGATGCTTTAAGAGGGGAGGATTTCAAGAATCCCCCAGCCAGCATGCTTTAAGAGGGGTTGACTTAAATTCCCAGAATCCCCCATCCAGCCGTGCTTTAAGAGGGAAAGACTCCAATTCCCAGAATACCCCAGCCAGGATGCTTTAAGAGAGGTTGACCTCAATTCCCAGAATGCCCCAACCAGCATGCTTTAAGAGGGGAGGACTTCCATTCCCAGAATCCCCCAACCAGGACTTTAAGAGGGGAGGACTTCTACTCCCAGAATCCCCCAGCCAGCAGGCTTTAAGAGGGGAGGACTTCAACTCCCGGAATCCCCCAATCAGGATGCTTTAAGAGGGGAGGACTTCCACTCCCAGAATCCCCCAGCCAGGATGCTTTAAGAGGGGAGGACTTCAACTCCCAGAATTCCCAACCAGGATGCTTTAAGAGGGGAGGACTTCAACTCCCAGAATCCCCCAGCTATGATGCTTTAAGAGGGGAGGACTTCCACTCCCAGAATCCCCCAGCCAGGATGCTTTAAGAGGGGAGGACTTCAACTCCCAGAATCCCCAACCAGGATGCTTTAAGAGGGGTGACTTCCATTCCCAGAAACCCCCAGCCAGGATGCTTTAAGAGGGGTGGACTTCAATTCCCAGAATCCCCCAACCAGGATGCTTTCAGAGGGGAGGACTTCAACTCCCAGAATCCCCCAAGCCAGCATGATTTAAGAGGGGAGGAGTCCAATTCCCAGAATACCCCAGTCAGGATGCTTTAAGAGGGGTGGACTTCAATTCCCAGAATTCCCCAGCCAGCATGCTTTAAGAAGGGAGGACTCCAATTCCCAGAATCCCCCAGCCAGCCATGCATTAAGAGGGGAGGACTTCAACTCCCAGAATCCCACAACCAGGATGCTTTAAGAGGGGAGAACTCCAATTCCCAGAATCCCCCAGCCAGGATGCTTTAAGAGAGGTGGACCTCAACTCCCAGAATTCCCTTGGCAACATGGCTGGGTGAGGAATTCTGGGAGTTGAGGTCCTTCCCTGTTCAAGCTGCCAAGGTTGATGAAAACTGGTCTATATCTTTTTTTTTCTTTCCTCCTTTGATTTCTACAGCCCTCCCCTTTCATCAAACTAACTTTGTGCAGCTCCAATTCAAAAGATATATAGGTGTTCCTCGACTTACCACCATAATTGAGCCCAAAATTTCTTCTGCTAAGTGGGACCTTTATTAAATGAATTTTTTCCTTCTTTGTGGCCTTTTCTGCCTCTGTTGTTAAATGAATCACTGTAGTAGTCATAAATATGAGTCAGTTGCCAAGGGTCCGAATTTGGATCACAATGTGACCCTGGGGATGCTGCAATGGTCGTAAGTGTGAAAAATGGTCATAAGTCCCTTTTTTCAGTGCTGTTGTAATTTCAAATGGTCACTAAATGGACTGTTGTAAGTGAAGGAACATCTTAAAATTCATATCTTAAAGGCATATTATATTTCAACATTTCTCCCCCTTTTTTTTTTTTTGAAACAAATTTTTATTAATTTTAAAGATAAAACAACACATCATTAACCAGTAAATACATAAACACATAAAACCTCTTAATATTGTAAGTCCTTACAAGTCAAACAAAACAATATTTTTATACAGCATAATTCCAATTTATCCCATCCCCATATGGACACACAAATATCTTTCATCAAATTTCTCATTATTTCTCTTTACTCCTATTCAATTTCATTTCTCTTCCATATTTATCCATTTTATAGTCATCATATTCTTTTCTTTCTGGCTTGTTTAAATTATTCTCATCTAACATTCCTCCAAGGTTTTATTAATTCTTTTTTCCTTTTTTTTTTTTAATAAAAAACAAATTTTGTTAGTTTTATCATAAGCATAATACACAAACATACAAACACAAAACATAAAACATAGACAAAACTAAAAGATCTTTTCTGAAGGTTGTCTGTTCCCGGGTTAAAACTCTTTACACAGACACAAATTCAAACATCATATTCAACCTAAATCTCCTTCCATATCTTATTATCATTTTTTTTTTTATATATGTATATAAAAACCATTTTTATCAGTTTTCTAAAAACAATGCACACAAAATCAAGGCATAACAGCTTATAAATTCTTTTCTAAAAAAAAATAATAATGATAGACCAATAAAACATAACATTTCAAGATTATAATATTAATATTTCATATAATATTAACTTCATATCTTGTCCCTACTTCTCTTTTCCATCCAAATTATTTATCAATTAAAATTTTATTGCCTTTTATCAATATACAAAATCAAAAGAAAAGCATATATATCCTTCCATTATTACCATTTTCAACAACATTCTTTGTCTGTTCTATTTCCAAACATCCATTCATCTTTTTTCTTTTACTATACTTCTCCTGTACAACAATTGGAGTTACATCTATAACTCATTACCTAACTTAAAAATACTACATATAAATCTTTCTTGGGATTCTGTTTAAAAGATTCTAAAATTACATAATAAATTTTTTATTCTAAATATACATATAAAAACACACTCTTATATACCCTCCAGAATCCCTCTTTTAATCTAAATTAAATTCACCCATTGTCTCTAAATAAACTTTTTTTTTTTAAATCTTGCTTCCCCCCATTAAGGCTTCTCCTCCCCCCTTTTCTCTCTTGCTTATTCTTCTCCTTGCCCTTTCTACCCCTTTGCTTTTTCTCTTCGCTTTTCTTGCTCCTTTTCCTTTGCTTTCTAACCTTGCCTCCATCTTTTCGCTCATTTTTCTCTCTTTTGGTTGTTTTTATAATTCTTAAAAACCCCTTTTTCTTATCCTTTTTCTCCTCCTCTCCGGAAGGAACCCATTGTTCATCAAAGATGGCTTCTTCTTCCTCTTCTTCCTTGTCCCAGTCCTTCTGCTGCATAATCAACTTTTCAACAGAACATAACGCCATTTCTAAGAATTGGAACAAAGCGCCCAAAGTATCTTCTTTTTTATATTTTTGATAGTCAATCTCTAGTTCATCCACAGACAATGCCATTATGAAAAGGGAAAACTTTTTCCAAAACAACCACAAGTATTTTTAATCCAGGACAATCAAAAGCAATTAAAAAAAAGAAAAAAGTTCCAAAAGTTAATACTTTTCTTCCTTCTTCTCTTTCTCTTTCTAAATTAATTTTTAATCAAAGAGGTCCAATTACCATATATCTTCTTTTGGGATCCACCAAGACATTCTAGACAGTCTCCTCCTTTTTCAGTTTCTGCTCCAATTTTTTTTTTCTCCCTTCCCACTTGCAATAACAATTTTAAATAATCAAAAATCCATACCTCCAGCAAAAATTTTCCAATTTCTTAAATTTTTCAATGTCCAAAAATCCCTTTGTCTCTTAGCTTAGCTTTCAAAGCAATCCACTTTCAATGTCTAATATATCCAAATATTTCTGCTTTTTCCGTGGGATGGGAGAGTAAACAAAAATAAAAAAAAAGAAAGTTCCCTTTGACAGCTTCTCCGCCGCTTTCGATCTTCTTAGGGAAACAATGTATCCTCCAGCAACAAGCAGCTCAATTCCAGGCAATTTAAAAGTTGTTACTTGACCCGGCTCAGACAGAACTTTCACTTTTCACACTTCCTCCAGCACAGTTCTTACCCGGTTGCTGGCTTCTTCGTGGCGGCCATTGCTGACCGCCGCTCCACCGCCTTGGGAAAAAGGGTTTTTTCCGGAGAAGGGGGGGGTCTGCGATGCCCCCACCTCCCTAACCGGCTCCCCTCTATCTTCAGCTGTCCCTACAGGGCAGCCTTAACCCCCTGACCCATCTGGATCGGGGGTACCTCGGCAGCTAGCCAGCAGGAATCGCGAGCTGTCGCGAATTCCTGCTGCCCCGAAGCCACGCAAACCGGAAGTTCCAACATTTCTCCCCCTTTTCTTGCAGTTTTTCTTCTTTGAATTTTCATACTTTATAGTGGTTCTAGGCACATCTTAGTCCATCGTTACAATTATTATGATATTTTTATGCCACCATAATTAATTACCCCAGGTGGGAAACATACCCAATACTCCTTCCTCTTCCTCCTGTTTACCCCACACAAGACCCAAGTCAATCAACCGACTTTCGTGCTTAGGGTGGGACTAGAACTCACGGTCTCCTGGTGATTGGCCCAAAGCTACCAGCTGATTTTTATGATTATGTGGGACTAGAACTCACAGCTGCCTGGTGATTGGACCAAAGATACCCAGTTGGCTTTCATTGTCTAAGCCAGAACTAGAACTCACCATCACCTGGTGATTGGCCCAAACTCATCCAGTTAGTTTTCATGCCTAAATTAGGACTAGAACTCACCATCTCCTGGTGATCAGCCAGCCCCTTATGTTGGGTCTTTTCCCGTGTAAGATTAAAGACCTGAACACTCCAAGACCTGCATACCTCTATCTGTGAAAATCTACGGAAACATATATGTATGTATGTATGTATGTATGTATGTATGTATGTATGTGTCATCATCAAGCTTCTGTATTGTGTTCATGTTTTCACCCGTGAAAACTTAAGAATATATATATGTATGTATATGTATATGTATAAAATCACCCTAATCATAAGGACTAGAAACCTGATTCCCTCCTCTTTCTTTTTCCTGGGAAATGCTACCTGCCTGGTCACTGGATCCCCAATAGATGGAGATCTATCCTGTGCTAAACTCGGAGGTCCAGAGGAGCATTTTTCCCATCGTTTTGCAACACCAAAATCAATGTTTGCATGAGATCCATTTTGTAGGTTGTGTGTTTTTATTGCTGCAGCTGCAACGTTGCAAGTTTTAATGCAGCCGCAGCTTTTTAGGTGCATTTATCTGGTACTCAATCAATCCCAGAAATTCTCCCTTTTATTAATCGTGAGATAAGTTTAAATGTTTTAAGCATCTTTTTTGCAAGGAAACCATCAACAGACTTTTCGGTACCAATTTCGGTACCTTTTCGTGCGCAGAACATAGTTTGTCATTTCACGTTTAAATGAAAGAACTTAAAATACAGGGTCGCTACGTGCAATTGTTTTAAGTCCGTGCTGTCTGGTTTTGTGCTTTGCGTTGTTTTAATCATTAATAATATTATATAAGCAGCCCAGAGTCCATTGGAGTGGGTGGTTAGATTAAATAATTATTATTATTATCATCATAACCTGCCCTTTGAAACAGATAACAGTATGTGCGCTGTGATTTATGTCGATCGGAGGTTGAGATTTCTTTCGTAAATGTGTGAAATTCTCAAGTTCCAAGAAGGAAGTACAAGGCAGCCTTTCTCAACCTTGGCTATTGGAAGAAGTGTGAAACTTGTTTCTTCCCCTGCCAACATGTTTTAAGATAGAAGGGCTTCAACTCCCGTCTCCAAGTTGCCAAGGTTGACCAATATTCCTCTGGAACAGCAGAAAATATGCCCCTCTGTGTTCAGATATAAAAATGGGTCCTTCTCTCTCCTCTTTCTTTCTTTCTTTAATTCTTTCTTTCTTTCTTTCCTTCTTCCCCTCCTTCCTTCCTATCTTCCTTTCACTTCCTTTCTTCCTTCCTACCTTTCTTCCTCTCTTTTTTCTTTCCTTCCTTTCACTTCCTTCCTTCCTCTTTCTTTCTTTCCTTTTTTCCTTCCTTCCTATCTTCCTTTCACTTCCTTTCTTCCTATCCTCCTTCCTTCCTCTCTCTCCTTCCTTCCTTCATTTTTCTTTCCTTCATTTTATTTGCTTTTTTCCTTCCTTTCTTTCCTTTTTTCTTCCTTCTTTCCTTTCTTCCTTTCACTTCCTTTCTTCCTTTCTTCCTTCCTTCCTCTCTCTCTCCCTTTTTCTTTCTTTCCTTCCTTCTTTCTTTCTTTCCTTCCTTTTACTTTCTTACTTCCCTCACCCTTCCTTCCTTAATTACTTACTTATTTTCCCTCCCTTCCTCTCTCTCTTCCTTCCTTCCTTTCATTTCTTCTTTCTAAAAAATCCCTAAGCTCTTAAAAAATCAATTTTATCAGCCAGCCATCTTACCACAGGGATAACTCTAGGTGGCTGAATCACTTGGACTTCAAAAAGTAGATTTTTCAAGGTGAATGAGGCAGACGAAACATTTGCCTTTCCTACGATTCATGGATAAATTTTGCTGAAGATTTGCCCCTGGGATTCTCAAAGGAGCAGAGATCCAGGAAGATAAATGGACCTGTCACTTTGGAAAACTAGGAATCAATTAATCCTTTAAACAAATGACTGAGAAGTGGAAGAAAAACTTTAAAAAACAAAATAGAGATCATAATATATAGGTAATCCTCAATTTACAACTATGACACAACTCTAAATTTCTGTCACTAACCAGAGAGTTGTTAAGTGAGTTTTGCCCCATTTTACAACATTTCCTGCTCTGCTGTTAAGCAAATCACTGGAGTTGTGAGGTTAGCCACACAGTTGTACTGTGAATTTGGCTTCCTTATTTGACTTTGCTATCAGGCGATCGCTAAAGGGGATTACATAACCCCCGGGGACTCTGCAATCCATCATAACTATGAGTCAAGTTACCAAGCATCTGAATTTTGACTTTGGGACCATGGGGATGCAACAGTGATTGTAAGGGCAGTCATAACTCTCCTTTTTCAGTGCAGTTGTAACTTTGAACGGTCACTAAATCGTAAGTTAGCTGTACAAGCCATTTTCACTGCGAGTCATCTTAAGAAGGACCAAAAGGCTAACTTGGTATAATCCTCTCTCTATTTTAACTGTAAACCACACAACCAGCTGGGCAAAATAAAAAAATAAAAAATGACTGTTCAGCAATATTCTAATTTTATCCCTTTCCCCTCTGTTTTTGCTCCTTCTCCTTCTTCTTTTTATACCCTGTGTGTTTATGACACCATGATTATAGCTTTCTGTCCTGGGAAAACAAACTGGTTTTATTTAAACTGCAAATGAGAGCTGGAAAGAACAAACTCGGCTTTCAGAACAGCGAGACTGGGAAGAAACTGGCTTGCTAATTACAACCAAAAGGGAGGAAGGCTCTTCTAAATTCACCCCTTCTAATTTTGGGGTACAGCAGAACAGCGGTTCAAATTTGGAGATTGCAGCTTGCCTCCTCTACGTGTTAATGGCCTGGTGTCAAACTGGCAGAAAGCGTGGCCTGTAATCACTAAAATAGATGTTCCCGTTAGCTTAAAAAGGGACATTCCTGTCCAACACGGCAATAAAAAGGCTTGTTGTCTTCACACAGTTGTGAAGGGCCCTTGTGAACTCCCAGGAGTTGTCCACAAGGCTTGCTCTGGATAGAAGAGATGCTTTGTAGCTCAGGGCTGGACTGTGAGGTCCTCTGAGCTCAATGGGTTTCCTTGGAGACGTTTTATGACCCAACTAGGGAACATCATCAGTGCTAGAAGGGAGGTGGGGTTTGAGGAGGAGGAGGAGGAGGAGAGAGAGAAAGAGGGAGAGAAAGAGAAGGAGAGAGAGGAGAGAAAGAAAGAAAGAAAGAAAGAAAGAAAGAAAGAAAGAAAGAAAGAAAGAAAGAAAGAAAGAAAGAAAGAAAGAAAGAAAGAAAGACGACTGTGGGGTCCTTGGTGCTCTCTGAGCATGGCTGTTTTCTTGCAGATGTTTCCAGCATTTAGTTCCAGCCTTCAGCCAAAAAAAAAAAAAACCCTTTGGATTCGCTTAATGACCACAATCTTTGTTTAACAACCATAGTGTTTGCTTAATGACAGCTGCGTTCACTTAGCCGCCATTGTCAAAACTGATCGCCACTTTGAATGCGATCCTATGGTGCCTTGCCTTGCAATTGCCTCAACAGTCGACCGTAACTTCAGGCTCCATTGTGGTCGTAAGTCAAGGATACCCTGTACAATCTGTTTTAAAGAGTCTTCACCTTCTACCTTGTTATTCTCCTGCGCAGTCAGCAAATCTGGTCTCTCGGTTTCCACCTTGACTTATGGACATTTCACGCTTCCCTCCTGTTATTTTAAACAATTATTAATCAGGCAGACCTGTTTGTTTGTTTTTTAAAAGTACAATAATCGTTCCATCTGATTCTATTTACAGAGCAGGAGGCCTGTGCTTTATTCCTCTTAATCACACACACACACACACACACACACATACACACACACACACACACACACATATGATTTCTAAGTTTATTCAATTGTTGTGCTACAAGAAAATCTTAGGAGAATTAGCACAAAACACCAACAACAGTTCACTTACTGACTGTTCAAAGTTACGATGACACTGAAAAAAGTGACTTATGACTGTTTTTCACACTTACAACAGTTGCAGCACACAAACCCCCACATGATTTTGGTCACGTGATCAAAATTTGGATGCTTGGCAACTGACTCATACTTATGATGGTCACAGTGTCCCTGAGTCATGTGATCTCCTTTGGCGACCTTCTGACAAGCAAAGTCAATAGGGGAAGCCAGATTCACTGAACAACAGTGTGCTCACTTAACAACTGCAGTGATTCACTTAACAACTGAGGCAAGAAACATCGTAAAATGGGGCAAAATTCACTTAATAACTGACTCGCTTAGCAATTTTAGGCTCCGTTGTGGTTCTAAGTCAAGGACTACCTGTAGAGAGTTTAGGCCACTGGCCTTGGTAGTTGTTAGCATTGATTCTAATCAGGGTTTGTGGACAAAGCTGCCCTCATGAGCTGATTCAGCCATGACACTAAGCTGTAATTACCAAGATCGACTTCATGCAATTGAGCTAAACCAAATCACATTGTGGTTTAACACAATGCCAGAGTTGAACTGTGTTACAGTGTTGGTAGCATCTTGAGTGAGGGTTTTTATGTCTACCTGGAGAGGCCAAGGATTGGGTCTGAGACATGGTTGACTTAAGGTCATCAAGGATTGAAGTTGAGAACTTCTCGGTTATTTGGGAAGAATCTTTCAGGTCATCTAAACCTGAGACTTTCTGGATGATGTGGGTCCTTGAAGTCATCAAGGATTAAAGTTGAGTCCTTCTGGTTGACTTGGATCTCCAAGGTCATCAAAAGACCAAATCTGAGGCCTTCTGGTTGATGGGAAAGGCCTCTGAGGTTGTCAAGGACTAAATCTGGTTGTTGAGGTCATCAAAGATTGGATCTGAGATCGTCTGTTGATTTGGATCTTCAATGTCATCAAGGATAAAATCTGAGACTTTCTGCTTGACTGGAAGGATCATTGAGGCCATCAAAGACCGAATCTAAGATCTTCCAGTTGATGGGAAGGATCTTTGAAGTTACCAAGCCTTGAATCTGTGACCTTTAAGGTCATCAAGGATTAATTAAAACTGGTTGTTGAGGTTATCAAGGATTGAATTTGATTTGGATCTTCAAGATAATCAAAGACCAGATCTGAGAACTTCTGGTTGATTTAGAAATATTTCTGGAGGTCATCAAGGACTGAATCTGGTTGACTTAGGTGGGATCCTTGACATTCTCAAGGATTGAGCCTTACATCTGGTTGACCTTGGGATAATTGTTGAGGTGATCAAGGGCTAAACCTGAGACTTTCTGGTTGACTTGGCAGGGATCTTTAAGACCATGTAGTCCAACCCCTATCCACACAGCAGCACTCCATAAACCTATCCCACACCAGAGGAATCCAACCCCTGTTTCAATGAATTGGAAACACACATCCACAACAAGGTTTGGCAGACTATCCATTGCTTAACTGCTCTTCCGATCAAGTTGCCTGAGACGCAACCTACAACATGGATTTGGGTACAGGATGGTTGTAATGCAAGGAAGAATTCCTGACTTGACCTCTTCATGGTGTTACTACCACTTTAATTTTTCCTTATCCACGTGCAATATTCCTACACATACACACACACACACAACCCACAACGAGGAACAGAAGAATTGTATAGACTAAATAACAACATCAACTCATCAAATACATAACAGGTTGGCCTTCTTCCGACCATATCCGACCATTTTTAAGCGAACCACTTCTGTTGTGAAGTCAGTTACACGGTTCTTAAGATAACTCAGCTTCCCCATTGACTTTGCTTGTCCGAAGGTCGCAAAAGAGGGATCACTGCAACCATCATAAATGTGAATCATTTGCCAAGCATCCAAATTCTGATCACGTGTCCATGGGGGATGCCGAAACGGTCGTAAGTGTGAGGACTGCATCTAAGTCGCTTTTTTCAGTGCCATTAACTTTGGCCACTAAATGAACTGCTATAAGTTGAAACTAGCCATAATTTATATGGAGTTTGCTACCGGTATCCAAGTTACAGCAAGCTTTGAGAATCCAGGATAAAATTAGACATTTTCCAATCTGGGTCCAAATTTTGAAGTCATTTCAGTTAATGACTTAACACATTCCTTTTTTTTCTTCTTCTTTTTTTTTTTTCACCAATGTATTTAAAGAAGAAGAAGAAGAAGAAAATATCACTGTTCCGGCTTGCTGCATAGAGGCCAAATTACACATTACACAACAATTTCTTCTTCACCACTTTTCCTGACTATATTTTTTTAAAACCTTTTTAATGAAAAACAGCTGCAGCAGAAGGAAGAATATGGAGTTCTAGCATTTAACCCCTTCCCAGCTAATTTATTCCAAAATAATTCAAACTATTTTTTTTTTTCCAAAAACCCACGACCACAATTGAGCACCGGATTTCTGTTGCTAAAGCGAGACATTGGACGACCCTTTTCTTGCCCCATTTGTTAAGTGAATTGCTACAGTTATTAAATGAGTCGCACGGTTGTTTAGCGAGTCCAGGTTTCCCCCTTGACTTTGCTCCACAGAAGGTCACCAAAGGGGATCACGTGACCCTGGGACACTGTGGCCGTCGTAAGTATGAGTCAGTTGCCAAGCACCTGAATTCTGAGCACGTGACCCTAGGGAATGCTGCAACGGTCACAAATATGAAAAACGGTCATTTTTTTTGTCAGTACTGTTGTAACTTGGAACTGTCACAAAATGAACTGTTGTAAGTCGAGAGCCACCTGTGGTTTGGTCATGGGGATGCAGCTTCCAAAATTCACTTTTCCAAGCCTCTCTGCTTTTCTTTCCCTCCTCTTTGCCAGTTAGTGGGTCATCCTCAGCCTGGATTCATTGACCCTGGAGGTTGATTTTGAACCAAAGGGGAAATATTAATCTGTTTAACTTTCTCCTTTCGGCCATAAATCACACCCTTTCTTGGAAAAAAAAACCACACACACACACAGAGGCCGAAGGTTGTGTCTATCTCCCTCCCGCAGGATATTCCTGATCCAGGACTTTGGGCCTCCTTGCAACATTGGTTGACTTTATCTCAATGGGCTTGGAAGGCAACTTGCGAAAGAGAAGGTTGAATTAGAGCAGGTCTCTCCAAAGTCTGTCTGTCTATCTGTCTGTCTCTCTCTCTCCATCCATCCATCCATCCATCCATCCATCTATCTATCTATCTATCTATCTATCTATCTATCTATCTATCTATCTATCTATCTATCTATCTATCTCTATCTATCTATCTATCTATCTATCTATCTATCTATCTATCTCTATCTATCTATCTATCTATCTATCTATCTATCTCTATCTATCTATCTATCTATCTATCTTTATCTATCTATCTTTATCTATCTATCTCTATCTATCTATCTATCTATCTATCTATCTATCTATCTATCTATCTATCTATCTATCTATCTATCTATCTCCATCTACCAGTATATCTATTCCATCTATAAATCTATATCTATCCATCCATCCATCCAGTCTGCCTAATCTATATTTCTCATCTGTCTTTGTCTGTCTACACTTGTCTGTCTGTCCTATCCACCCATGTCATCTATCCATCACCTACATCTATCTATCTCCATCTATATAGCTATCTGTCTATCCATCTGATCTACCCAATCTAATCTTTATCTAATCTATCATCTATCTGCCTATTTATCTACCTATCTGTCTATCTCTGTCTGTCGGTCTGTCTATCCACCCATATCTTTGCTCCATCTATCATCTATATCTGGTTATATCCATCTCTTTCTATATTGTCCATCCATCCATCCATTGATCCATCCAATCTATCCAGCTATCCTATCTCTCTTTCCACCCCCTCTATCCATCTGTCCATCCATATCTGTGTGTCTGTGTGCGTCTGCATCTGTCTATCTATCTCCATCTGTTTATCTAGCTATCTATCCATATCTGTCCATCCATCTATTTATCCATCCATGCATGTACACATCCATTCATCTATCTATCCATCTGTTCATTTATCCCTCTATATCTGTCCATCCATCCATCCATCCATCCATCCATTTCTTACTTGCAAATGGTGGCTCCTTCATCAGCCTCTAATCTTTCCTGCAGAGACTCCTGGTTGGCTAAATTAGGTTTATTCCAACATTCAAGGTCTGGAGAGATTCTGCAGCATTCATAAGTGCAGTTTTTCAGTGCAGTTGTCATTTTGAACGGTCGCTAAAGGAACGGTTGTTAAGTCGAAGACTCCCTGCATTTCAGGCCACTTTAATCCTTGCAAATTGTTCCAGTCCTTCTACCCTCCCAATGTTTTTTTTCTTAACAGAAGCCACAATTGATGGTTTCTCTCAGGCAGTGATCAAAGGCACACCAGGCGTGCCTTGGAAGGGGGTTGAATTTCCAGAGAGGGTTGAGACCCAAATTTTTGGTCTCTTTTCATGGGGGACGGTTGAGATTTTGCAGAATAGGCAAACATTTGGGAAAGCACACAAAATTATCTGCTGCAATGTCCTACCAGTCAATGAATACTTCAGTTTCAACCACAACATTACAAGAGCACACAACAGCTACAAACTCAATGTTAACTGCTCCAAACTTGATTGCAGAAAGTACGTCTTCAGCAACAGAGCGGTCAATGCCTGGAATGCCCTCCCTGACTCTGTTGTTACGTCCTCTAGCCCCCCACTCCTTTAACCTCAAACTAACCTCTATTGACCTCACCCCATTCCTAAGGGGTCTGTAAGGGGCATGCATAAGTGCACCATCGTGCCTCCCGTCCCTGTCCTCTTGTCCCCATTGATTCGTACCTATGTCCTGTATTCTTACTCATGTTTATACTTATATCTATTACCTTGTAAGCGATTGACAAATCAAATCAATCAATTAATAAAATGAAACCTTCTGGAAGAAAATTTGGTTTTTTCCCCCTCCTCCTTTAAGGAGCGACCCGTTCCACCTGGCCAGCCCCCTGCCCACATTTTGAACCTTCCTCAAAATTCCCATTTTTCCAGATTTTGACATCTCCATCTGTGGCTGAATTGGGTGCGAATGATATCACTGAGGTGCTTGACTTCACAGGCAATCCTCGACTTACAACCCCAGCTGAGCCCAACATTTCTATCAGACAGTTATAAAGTGATTTCCTCCCACCCCACCCCGTTTGATGACCTTTCTGTCCACTGTTGTTAAGTGAGTCACCCGGTCATTAAGTGAATCTTGTTTAACCAATTGATTTTGCTCATCAGAAGGGGATCGCAAAAGGGGATCACATGACCCCAGGATGCTGTAACCGTCGTAAATATGAGTCAGTTGCCAAGCACCCGAATTTTGATTACGTGACCATGGGGGGAATGCTGCAAAGGTCATAAGTGTGAAAAACAGCCATAAATTACTTTTTTCAGTGCTATAACTTTGAATGGTCACTAAACAAATGATTATAATGATTATAAATGAATGATTACAGGACCGACTGCCTGTATTGGACAAAGGATGTTCAGTGTGGCTTCTGGGCAAGATTCACCCGACACAATTTATGTCCCTGCATTCAAAACAATGGTGTGAAAACAGGATGTCCCTCAGTTTAGGACCACAATGGGGGTGGGGTCCAAATTTCCAGTTCTAAGCAAGATGGCTGCTAGGTAAGTCACACTGCATTTTAGGACCTTTTTGGCCAAGTCATTAAGTGAATCATGTGGTCAGCTGGGAACGTGACAGATGGTAATCACACTACCCAAGATGCTGCAATTGTCCTAAATACATGCCCTTCCTTCCTTCTTTCCTTCCTTCTTTCCCTCTTTCCTTCTTTCCTTCTTTCCTTCTTTCCTTCCTTCCTTCTTTCCTTCCTTCCTTCCCTCTTTCCTTCCGTCTTTCCCTCTTTCCTTCTTTCATTCCTTCCTTCTTTCCTTCCTTCTTTTCTTCTTTCCTTCCTTCTTTCCCTCTTTCCTTCTTTCCTTCCTTCCTTCCTTCTTCCCTCTTTCCTTCTTTCCTTCCTTCTTTCCTTCCTTCCTTTCCTTCCTTCTTTCCTTCCTTCCTTCCTTCCCTCCTTCCTTCCTCCTTTCCTTCTTTCCTTCCTTCTTTCTTTCTTTCCTTCCTTCCTTTTTTCTTTCCTTCCTTCCTTCCTACCTTCTTTCTTTCTTTCCTTCTTTCCTTCCTTCTTTCCTTCTTTCCTTCCTTCCTTCTTTCCTTCCTTCCTTCCTTTCCTTCTTTCCTTCCTTCCTTCCTTCTTTCCTTCCTTCTTTCCTTCTTTCCTTCCTTCCTTCTTTCCTTCTTTCCTTCTTTCCTTCCTTCTTTCCTTCCTTCCTTCTTTCCTTCCTTCTTTCCCTCCTTCCTTTTTCCTTCCTTCTTTCCTTCCTTCTTTCCTTCCTTCTTTCCTTCTTTCCTTCCTTCCTTCCTTTCCTTCCCATCTACCTACTTTTCTCTTATTTCTCTTTGTCTCCTTCTTTCCTTCTTCTTTCCTTCCTTCCCATCTGTCTACCTACATACCTACCTACTTTCCTCTTATTCCTTTTTCCTTCCTTCCTTCCTTCCCTCCTTCTTTCCTTCCTTCTTCCTTCCTTCCTTCTTTCCTTCCTTCTTTCCTTCCTTCCTTCTTTCCTTCCTTCCTTCTTTCCTTCCTTCTTTCCTTTTTTCCTTCCTTCCTTCCTTCATTCTTTCCCTCCTTCCTTCTTTCCTTCCTTCTTTCCTTCTTTCCTTCTTCCTTCCTTCATTTACTCCCTTCTTTCCTTCCTTCTTTCCTTCCTTCTTTCCTTCCTTCTTTCCTTCTTTCCTTCCTTCTTTCCTTCCTTCCTTCTTTCCTTCCTTCCTTCCTTCCTTCCTTCCTTCTTTCCTTCCTTCTTTCCTTCCTTCCTTCCTTCCTTTCCTTCCCATCTACCTACTTTTCTCTTATTTCTCTTTGTCTCCTTCTTTCCTTCTTCTGTCCTTCCTCCCCATCTGTGTCCCTACATACTTACCTACTTTCCTCTTATTTCTTTTTCCTTCCTTCCTTCCTTCCTTCCTTCCTTCCTTCCTTCCTTCTTTCTTTCCTTCTTTCCTTCCTTCCTTCCTTTCCTTCCCATCCACCTACTTTTCTCTTATTTCTCTTTGTCTCCTTCTTTTCTTCTTCTGTCCTTCCTCCCCATCTGTGTACCTACATACTTACCTACTTTCCTCTTATTTCTTTTTCCTTCCTTCCTTCCTTCCTTCCTTCCTTTCCTTCTTTCCTTCTTTCCTTCCTTCTTTCCTTCCTTCTTTCCTTCTTTCCTTCCTTCCTTCCTTCCTTCCTTCTTTCCTTCTTTCCTTCTTTCCTTCTTTCCTTCCTTCCTTCCTTTCCCTCCCATCTACCTACTTTTCTCTTATTTCTCTTTGTCTCCTTCTTTCCTTCTTCTTTCCTTCCTTCCCATCTGTCTACCTACATACCTACCTACTTTCCTCTTATTCCTTTTTCCTTCCTTCCTTCCTTCCTTCCTTCCTTTCCTTCTTTCCTTCTTTCCTTCTTTCCTTCCTTCTTTCCTTCCTTCTTTCCTTCTTTCCTTCCTTCCTTCCTTTCCTTCCCATCTATCTACTTTTCTCTTATTTCTCTTTGTCTCCTTCTTTCCTTCTTCTGTCCTTCCTCCCCATCTGTCTACCTACATACCTACCTACTTTCCTCTTATTTCTTTTTCCTTCCTTCCTTCCTTCCTTCCTTCCATCCTTCTTTCCTTCCTTCCTTCTTTCTTTCCTTCTTTCCTTCCTTCCTTCCTTCCTTCCTTCCTTCCTTCCTTCCTTCCTTCCTTCCTTCCTTCCCCCTTTCAGCCTCACCACTTTCCTTCCTCCTTCCCTTTTCAATTCAATGGTACAGTATGTAAAGGATGTATGTTTTTGTTTCATTTTTATAGTTTTCTTATGTATGATATACACTGAAGGTGGCATTTAATTTCATTGTACAAGGTGCAATGACAATAAACTAATTCCCTTTCTGCCTGAATCTCACTTGCCCCATATTCCTCCCTCGCTCCCTTCCTATCACAATGTTAATCAAACTGAATTTAGAGCAACCAACCAAAACCAATAACTTCAATAAATAAGAAAAGGTCCAGTCAACCTATTAATAAATACCCTAAAACCAAAAACATACAGGTAGTCCTCCACTCACAACAGATCACTTAGTGACCATTTGTAAATACAACAAGTGAGTTATGACCGTTTTTCATACTTACGACTGTTGCAGCAGCCTCCCTGTGGTTATGTGATCAAAATTCAGACGCCTGGCAACTGACCCATATTTATGATGGCTGCAGGGCTCCCCTTTTGCGATCTTCTGAAGAGAAAAGTCAATGGGGAAGCCTGATTCATTTAATGACTGTGTTACTCATTTAACAATTGCAGTGATCCACAGTTAACAACGGTTTCGCTTAGCAACCGAAATTGCGGGCTCAATTGTGGTCGTAAGTATAGGAATACTTGTAAATCACAGGAGAGGCAGGATCCATCCCAGAAGGAACCCTGCTGCCTCCTGCAGCGAAAAACCCCGAAACCCAACCCCCTTTTAGCAATATCAGATTTTATTTTGGTGAATTTTCCAATGCAAACCAAAGATTTCTCTTTCGCCTTTGGTTCTCGGATGGATGCACGATCTGTTTCACGCATCGTTAAGTATAATCAACACCCAGATTCATCTGCAAAGTGTATTTTTTGCTTAGCAAGGGAAAAGGTTTACTGTCAAGCGGAGAAGAGAGAAACGTCAGGCCTCTGATGAGCCGTGACATTTCATTTCAATCGTTTCGTCTCTCACCTTTCCAGGAGGACGAAACAGAGCAGAATAATCATCGTTTGACAGCAGATCTTGAGAAAACGCACCTGATGATCAACCGACACACACGGCCTTTTGAACACCCTCACTGAAGCTCAGAATTGTGGTTATTTTTGTCGATGCCATTGTGATATCCTCAAGGAATGTGGGGGGGGATTATTTTTCATTTCAGGTAGATTTTTCAGCATGCTTTAAGAGGGGAGGACTCCAGCTCCCAGAATCCCCCAGTCAGGATACTTTAAGAGGGGAGGACTTCCACTCCCAGAATCCCCCAGCCAGGATGCTTTAAGAGGGGAGGACTCCAGCTCCCAGAATCCCCCAGCCAGGATGCTTTAGGAGGGGAGGACTTCCACTCCCAGAATTCCCCAGTCAGGATGCTTTAAGAGGGGAGGATTTCCACTCCCAGAATCCCCCAGCCAGGATGCTTTAAGAGGGGAGGACTCCAGCTCCCAGGATCCCCCAGCCAGGATGCTTTAAGAGGGGAGGACTCCAGCTCCTAGAGTCCCTCAGCCAGGATGCTTTAAGAGGGGAGGACTCCAGCTCCCAGAGTCCCTCAGCCAGGATGCTTTAAGAGGGGAGGACTCCAGCTCCCAGAGTCCCTCAGCCAGGACGCTTTAAGAGGGGAGGACTTCCACTCCCAGAGTCCCTCAGCCAGGATTCTTTAAGAGGGGAGGACTCCAGCTCCCAGAGTCCCTCAGCCAGGATGCTTTAGGAGGGAGGACTTCCACTCCCAGAATCCCCCAGCCAGGATACTTTAAGAGGGGAGGACTCCAGCTCCCAGAATCCCCCAGCCAGGATGCTTTAAGAGGGGAGGACTCCAGCTCCCAGGATCCCCCAGCCAGGATGCTTTAAGAGGGGAGGACTCCAGCTCCCAGAGTCCCTCAGCCAGGATGCTTTAAGAGGGGAGGACTCCAGCTCCCAGGATCCCCCAGCCCGGATGCTTTAAGAGGGGAGGACTCCAGCTCCCAGAATCCCTCAGCCAGGATGCTTTAAGTGGGGTGGACTTCAACTCCCAGAATCCCCCAGTCAGGATGCTTTAAGAGGGGAGGATTTCCACTCCCAGAATCCCTCAGCCAGGATGCTTTAAGAGGGGAGGACTCCAGCTCCCAGAGTCCCCCAGCCAGGATGCTTTAGGAGGGGAGGACTTCCACTCTCAGAATCCCCCAGCCAGGATGCTTTAAGAGGGGAGGACTCCAGCTCCCAGAGTCCCTCAGCCAGGATGCTTTAAGTGGGGTGGACTTCAACTCCCAGAATCCCCCAGTCAGGATGCTTTAAGAGGGGAGGACTTCCACTCCCAGAATCCCCCAGCCAGGATGCTTTAAGAGGGGAGGACTCCAGCTCCCAGAGTCCCCCAGCCAGGATGCTTTAAGAGGGGAGCACCCCAGCTCCCAGAATCCCCCAGCCAGGATGCTTTAAGAGGGGAGGACTTCTACTCCCAGAATCCCCCAGCCAGGATGCTTTAAGTGGATTGGACTTCTATTCCCAGAATCCCCCAGCCAGGATGCTTTAAGAGGGGAGGACTTCCACTCCCAGAGTCCCCCAGGCAGGATACTTTAAGAGGAGAGGACTTCCATTCCCAGAATCCCCCAGCCAGGATGCTTTAAGAGGGGAGGACTTCCACTCCCAGAATCCCCCAGCCAGGATGCTTTAAGAGGACTGGACTTCCATTCCCAGAATCCTCCAGCCAGGATGCTTTAAGAGGGGAGGACTTCCACTCCCAGAATCCTCCAGCCAGGATGCTTTAAGAGGACTGGACTTCCATTCCCAGAATCCCCCAGCCAGGATGCTTTAAGAGGGGAGGACTTCCACTCCCAGAATCCCCCAGCCAGGATGCTTTAAGAGGGGAGGACTTCCATTCCCAGAATCCCCCAGCCAGGATGCTTTAAGAGGGGAGGACTTCCATTCCCAGAATCCCCCAGCCAGGATGCTTTAAGAGGACTGGACTTCCATTCCCAGAATCCCCCAGCCAGGATGCTTTAAGAGGGGAGGACTTCCATTCCCAGAATCCCCCAGCCAGGATGCTTTAAGAGGGGAGGACTTCCATTCCCAGAATCCCCCAGCCAGGATGCTTTAAGAGGGGAGGACTTCCATTCCCAGAATCCTCCAGCCAGGATGCTTTAAGAGGATTGGACTTCCATTCCCAGAATCCTCCAGCCAGGATGCTTTAAGAGGATTGGACTTCCATTCCCAGAATCCCCCAGCCAGAATGCCTTAAGAGGACTGGACTTCCACTCCCAGAATCTCCCAGTCAACTTAATTTAAGACCTTTCTTGCTACTGTTGTTAAGTGAATCACTGCAGTCATTAAGTGAATCCGGATTGCCCATGGACTTTGCTCAGAAGATCACAAAAGTGGATCACATGACCCCCAGGACTTTGCGACTGTCATAAATAGGAGCCAATTGCCAAGTGTCAAAATGTTGACCCCTTGACCCTGGGCATGACCCAATGGTCATAAGTGTCCGAACAGTCTTAAGTTCCTTATTTCAGTGCCACTGTAGCTTTGCCGAATGGTCACTAAACAAAGGGTTGTAAGTCAAGGATTCGCTTTTATCCTGCCTTTCCCTTATTCTGACACAAAGTGGAATTCAACCAGCGCTGGAATTTCCACTCTTTTTCATTTGCTCAGGGTTTAGATCATCGGAATTGGAAGGGAGCTTGTAGGTCATCCAGCCCAACCCCCTGCCCAAGCAGGAGACCTTACCCCGTATCTGATAGAGGGCAGTCCAGTCTCTTTTTACAACGTTCAACTCTAACCTGTGAAAAGATCCAGGAGATTTCAGATCCCAGATCGAGTGGTTTGCAGAGGAAACCCTGGTTGGCTTGTGTCTGTGGTGCAGTCGTACAAGGTTTGCGATCTTCTGGCAAGCCAATTCAATACGGGAAGCCAGATTCGCTTAACAACCATGTGACTAACTGAACAACTGCAGTGATTCATTTAACAAAGGTGGCAAGGAAGGTCGTAAAATGGGGCAAAACTCAATAAAGGTCTTGGTTCGCAGCATAAATTTTGAGGGTCAATGACAGTCATAAGTTGAGGACTACCTGTATTTAAGCAGCTGCCCCAAAGAAGAAGAGGGGTCAAATTATGCTCCAAAACCCCTGAAGGCGGGACAAGAAGCAAATCAAGTGGAAACTCATCAAGCAGAGAAACAACCTAGAAATAAGGAGGGATTTCTTAACAGTGAGGACAATTAACCAGTGGAACTACTTGCCACCAGAAGTTGTGAATGCTCCAACAGTGGAGGTTTTCAAGAAGAGACTGGACAGCTGTTTGTCTGAAATGGTAAATAGAGTCCCCCTCTTGAACAAGGGGCTGGACTAGATGACCTCCAAGGTCCCTTCCAACTTGGCTATTGGGTTACTCTGCGCCAACAGAGAGCCATTGCCAAATCGGAAGCCAAAGAAAGCAAAAGCAAACTTCCTGGTGGGAAGCTGATAAGGACTTTACCTGGGCGTGGGGAGGGAGAACTTCTCAGGTTGTCCCGAGTGCCAATTCAGGCGGGAGGGAGCCAAGTCCACGAGAGGGCGGGGGGGGGGGGAAATGCTCTGTGCGACTAAATGATTTTATTCAGCGGCTGTAACTGTCCTCCCTGCTCTATCAGGAGTGGAGGAGGAGATAAAACGAAGGAGAGTTAGTGAGACTGCGGGAAAGAAAGAGAGAAGGAGAAAAGGGAAGGAAGGAGGGAGGGAGGGAGAGAAGATTTTGTAAAGCTTCCTTTCTCCTTTCCTCCCTTCGTTTCCTTCATTTCCTTCTTTTCTTCCTTCCTTCCTTCCCTTCTTTTTTCTTCCCTCCCTCCCTCCCTTGCTTCCTTTCCTTCTCCTTCCTTCCTTTTGCTTCTTCTTTCTTTCCCTCATCCTTCCCTTGCTTCTTTTTTCTTTATTTCCTTCCTCTCTTCCTGTCATCCTTTCTCTTTCCTCCTTTTCCCTTCCATCCTTTTCTTCTTCTTACTTCTACCGTCCCTCTTCCTTCCTTCCTTCCTTCTTTCCCTTTTTTCTTTCTTTCTTTCCTCCCTCTCATCTTTTCCTTCTCCTTCCTTCCTTCTTTCCTTTCCTTTCTCACTTCTTCCTTCCCACCCTCCTTTTCTCCTTCCTTCCTCCCTTTCTTTCTCCCTCCTTCCTTTTCTTTCTTTCCTTTCTTCCTTTCCTTCTTCTTCCTTCTTCCCCCTCTTTCTACCTTCCCTTTTTCTTTCTTTCATTCCTCCTTTCCTCTCATCTTTTCCTTTTTCCCCTTCTCCTTCCTCCTTTTCTTTCTTCTCGCTTCTTCCTTTTCTCCTTCCTTCCTTTCCTTCCTCCCTCCCTTCCTTCCCTCCCTCCCTCTCTTCCTTCCTTTTCTCCTTCCTCCCTTTCTTTCTCCCTCCTTCCTTTTCTTTCTTCCTTTCCTTCTTCTTCCTTCTTCCTTCCCTCTTTCTTCCTTCCCTTTTTCTTTCTTTCATTCCTCCTTTCCTCTCATCTTTCCCTTTTCCCCCTTCTCCTTCCTCCCTTTCTTTCTTCTCGCTTCTTCCTTCCCTCCCTCCTTTTCTCCTTCCTTCCTCCCTCCCTCCCTCCCTTCCTTTTCTTGCCTTTAACATAAATATTCTCTTCTTCCACAACTGGCAATCTCCCTCATTCTGGCAGCTGGGACCTGAAGAGGGTTCCTTGAAACAGCCACAAATGCATCTATTTCAGGCCAGGGTAACCTAAATAAATATATTAAGGATCATGGGCTGTTTCAGACGAGAGACCTCCCTAGAAAACCCATCCAAACCGCTTGCTCCAGAGAAGTCCTATTGACGTCAATGTTGCCAGCTCCACATCAAATCTCCAGATTCCTTCCTAATCACGGCAAAGGGTTATAATTTCACATAAATTCGAGATTTCAAGGGTCCCGAACGGCCTGGATCACCTCACAGATACAGAGAATTTGGGTGTGGGGGCTGAATTTTATGACTTGAGTCAAACATTTGCAACCCTTGTTGGCTAACAACAACTCTTCCTTCCCCACAACGGCCTTTACCAAACCAGATTTTTTTAAAAAAATTATATATATATATATATATATATATATATATATATATATATATATATATATATATATATATATATATATATATGCATTGTACAGAAAGTCCTCCACTCACAACAGTTTGCTTAGTGACTGTTCAAAGTTGCAAAAGCGATGGAAAAAGTGACTTATGAACGTTTTTCACACTTATGGCCACTGCAGACATCCCTATGGTCACATGATCAAAATCCAGGCACTTGAAAAATTGACTTGTATTTATGACGGTCGCAGATTCCCCTAGTGCGACCTTCTGACAAGCAAGGTCAAGGAGGAAGCCAGATTCACTTAACAACCATGTGAGTAACTTAACAACTTCAATGATTCACTTAACAACAGTGGCACAAAAGGTTATTAAATGGGGAAAAACTCACTTAACAACTGCCGTGCTTAGCATTGGAAATTTTGGGCTCCATTGTGGTCATAAGTCAAAGGGCTGACTTTTCTGAAAAAGCCCATTTGAATCAATCCTCAGTAGCTGAGTTTGAATTTTCGCGGGTATAAACACACGTCCATCACAGACAAAAATTAAAATTAAAATCAAAATTAGAGGTAGTCCTTGATTTACGACCACAACTGAGCCCAACATTTCCATTGCTAAGCAAGACAACTGTTAAAGGGATTTTGGCCCATTTTACGACTTTACCTGCCACTGTTAACCAAATCACTGCAATTGTTAAGTTATTAACATGGTCGTTAAGTGAATCCAGCTTCCCCCATTGCTCGTCAGAACGCCATAAAAGGGAATCACATGACCTGGGGACATTGCAACCATCATAAATACGAGACAGTTGCTAAACACTCAAATTTTAATCATGTGACCCTGAGGAATGCTGCACCGGTCATAAGTGTGAAAACACAGGCATACACTGATTTTTTTTTCAGTGCCGTTATAACTTTGAACAGTCATCAAATGAACTGTTGTAACTCAAGGACTACCTATAGTAAAGTACAAAAATAGTAATTAAGAACAATATATTAATTAAAAGGAAAACAAAAACTGTGATTCCGGGATGCTGCGTCTGTTGCCGGTTGCCAAGCAACCAAATATTGATCACATGACCACATGGATGCTATAACGGTCATAAATGCGAGGACCCATCATAAATCACTTCCTTCGATGCGGTTGTAACTTTGAACGGTGGTTGTAAGTCAAAGACTGCCTGTATTTAATTTGAAGGCTAGGTAAGAACCTGTATTAATGTCGGTTAACCCTACATTTGGACAAAAGGAAACCAGGTTAGTAGCTCGCTCGGATGCTGGTTAAATGGACTTTCTTAAGTAAGGTCATAATTTTATTAAGTAATAAAATATTATTGAAGGCTTTGTTCTTAGAGATTCTGAGAGGGAAATCCAGCTGGCTGGCATTCGAAAGCAAAGGTTGCTTTGTCAAAGGCAGCCATAACACACACCGTGTTGCACAACTACAACAGCTTGGTAAATAGTTAATTTTTCCAAGATCTGATGACTGGCAATTTTTCTCCATGGGCAGATGAAAGGTGAAGAAAAGAACAAATCTATTTCTGGAAGAGGTCAAAAATCTGGCATCCTGTGGCCACCAACAATCCAACATTCTTGGTCACACATTCTCAGGTTCTTCTTTCAGATTTTGTGTGGGATTTATGGTTATATACAGGTAGTCCTCGATCTTACGATCACAATTTATGACCTTTCTTGCCACCGTTGTTAAGTGAATCCCTTCAGTTGTTCAGCTAGTCACATGTTTGTTAAATAAATTTGGCTTCCCCATTTTGACCTTGTCAGATGGTTGCAAAAGGGGATTATGTGATTCTGGGACACTGCAACCATCATAAGTATGAGTCAATTCACCTGAATTTTGATCATGTGATCATGGGGAAATGCCGCAATGGTTGTGTGAAAAACAGCCATAAATCTTTTTTTTCTGTGTCGTCGTAACTTTGGTCACTAAATGAACTGTTGTAAGTGGAGAATACCTGTATTGTTTTTATTTTTTTGTAAGCCGCCAACAGTCACTGAAAGTGAGGGGATGCTGGTTTGTTTGGCTGAATTTGAGTGTGTTAAGGAGAAGAAATTGTGTCTGGTGTGAATATGTAACATTCAATGGACTAAATGCTAACCTCTTTCCCTGAAACATAAAAATAAGGAAATAAAAATGTTCAATTTACCCTCAGAAAGACCCCCAGTTTAGGGGATTGAGTGGGGGTGTTTATAAATTTACTAAATTGTTATCAAAATGCCACAGATAATTGAGGCCTTAAATTTTGCTTTCCAAAAAATATTTGCAATTTCCACCCATCAAAAGTTTTCACATATGTTCTAGTTGCCCAGGGTGAAAAACTCCATCTAAATGTCCCATATTATCCCTGAAAATTAAATTCTCAACTGTTAGCAAAACCTCCATTTTCCAAAAATGTATTCGATGCATTCTTGCTGGAAAGCATTGGGAATTTACTCATTAATAATAATTCTAACTTGAATTAGATAAAACCCTTTTCAATCTTCTCTTTGCCAGTATTTAGAATCAAGAGCAGAGAACGTGAGGAGTAAAATCATGTTTTTAATCAGTATTGCCTTTCTGCATTTCAATAATTGATGTCGGCTTTTCTGGCGTACAGGTGTTATTCCCAAGGTGGTGCTTTGAAAAGGTCTGAGAAAAGGTCTGAGAAGATTAGAAATATAAGAGAATGAATCTCACAAATTGGGCTGTTCGAGGCAGGAGCTTTGAACGTTCCAAATCAGTCTTTAAAACATCAGACGACTTTTTAAATTCTAAATATTCACTTCTTCGAAACACCTGCTGATTGCCTGTCGATTCTTTGCTACCCAAAGTTGCTGGAGTATACTGACATCTCCTGCACTGTTTTTCCATCTTAGAAACAGGTTAATTGGATTGAAAAGTGGATTTAGAAAACTGATATCAGGCCATCGGTCACTCTAGCAAGGCTGGGACCTGGCTGCAGCCAGAGTGCCAAGAATGAAAATGACAGTTGGGCTTAATTATTATTATTTGGGGAAGAGGTTTAGCAATAGAAACACCAGACCTGCAGAGTTTTTCAATTTCAGCTGACAAATTTAGCCATTTTCAGGTATCAGGTTTAGAAAGCTGGTTAGTTACAAGGGTTTGCCCTGCAGAGCTGGTCAATTTCAGGTATGAAGTCTGCAGAATTTGTCAGTTTCAAGCACTATGTTGCAAAGAGAGTCAATTTCAGGCATCTCATTTGCAGAATTGGTGATTTTCCAACATGGAGCCTGTACAGTAATCAATATCATGCTGCAGGTCTGGTCAATGTCAACATTGTGTTTGCAAAGCTGGTTTTAATTTCAAGTGCCAGATCTGCAGATCCAATTAATTGCAGTGCTGGGTCTGCAGAATTAGTCAATTTTAGGCACAGTGTCTGTAGAATGGGTCAATTTTAAGCTCCAGGTCCATAGAACTAGTCAATTTCAGGTGCAGAGTCTGGAGAATGGGTCAATTTCAAATCCTCTAGATTTGCTGTCAGTTTCAGCACTGGATTTGCAGAAGTAATTCATTTCAGACATGGTGTTTACAGAGGGCTTTGGCATCAAGCTGTAGAGCCAGCCAATTTCAGCACAGGCACTGGAGATCAAGTCAGAGTTGGTCAATTTCAAATGTTATGTCTGTAAATCCACTCCATTTCAACATCTGGGAAACACAGCTAGTCAATTTCAGAAATGATGTCTACAGAGTAGCTCAGTATCAAGTCTTGGATCTGCAAAAACAATCAATCTCAGCCCCAGGTTGCAGAATTAGTCAATTTCAGACAGAAAGTCTGGTCAATATCAATTCCTGTTTTGCTGATCTGGTCAATTTCAAGTGCCAGGTCTGCAGAATTAGTCAATTTCAGGCACTGAATCTGCAGAACCTGTCAATTTCAGACAGAGTGTTTACAAAGAGGGTCAGTATGAAATTTGGGCCTGCGGGTCCATTCCATGTCAGCCTTCCCCACCCACAAGTTGTAGAATTAGTCAATTTCACAGGAGTCTACGGAGCTGGTCCATATCAAGCTGTAGGTTAGCAGAGCTGGTCAGGCACTGGATCTAACAGAGCCAGGTCTGCAGGGCTGGTCAATTTTAAGTGCTTTGCTTCAGAATTCAGTCAATTTCAGCTCGAGGTCTGCAGAACTGGTCAATTTCAAGGACACCAGCTGGTCTGCGGAATTCCAGAGCCTGCAGGGGGCCAGTAGGAAGGTCCGGGGTCTCCAGAGCCAGAGGATTTCAGCTTGAGCTACAACAGAGTTAGTCAATTTCACGCGCGAAGTCTACGGAGCGGCTCAAAATCAAACAGCGGGTCTATAAGAGCGGGGCACTTTCCGCGGCGGCGCGGCGGAGCCCTGAGTCTGCTTCTTCCAGCCCTCCTGGCGGGTTTCCGCGCGGACAACGCGGGGCTTAAAGGCGGCGATTGAGCTCCGGCCAAGCGGCGGAGGCCAGCGGGAGGCTCCAAAGATGCGACCGGGGGACGGACGGAGCGGACGGAGAGCGCCTCGCCTCTTTTTCCCTCCCTCCCTTTAAGGAGAAAAGAAAAAGAAAGAGGATAAAATCTGCTTTTCTGGACAGACCGGGGAGGCTTCCGCAGCGGCTGGAAGAGCAGCAGCGAGGCCGGGGAGACCCGGCTGCCCCCGGCCACTTTTTCCCGGTTCCTCCCGGCCTTCGGCCCGGCAGGCGATGCTGGCGAGACAGGCGAGCGGGCGGCGGAAGGGCTTGGCGGAGCGAATCGGTCGACTCCGGCGTTGTTTTCCTCCCGGCTGCCGTCTCCTTTTCCTTTTCTCCGGCGCCTTAGGGCAGGCTAAGCTGCCAGGTCGCCGCTTCTCCTCCCTCTGAGCCGGGCTCGGAAGCGGCCGGAGGGAGAGAAAGAAAGAAAAGAGGAAAGAAAGAAGGAGGAACGAAAGGAGGAAAGGAAGGAAGGAAGGAAGGAAAAAGGCAGGCAGGCAGGAATTTGGGACTGGGAGCGATTGGGCGCCACGCGCTGTCCCAGGACGCTCCGCTGGCCACGCCGGACTACTCGCCTTCCGCCAAGTAGAGGGTGTGAAGAGGGGACGTGTGAGTGTGGGGGAGTTGTGGGTCGCGGGGGAGTTGCGGCGAACCTCTCTTGGCCTTTCGGAAAGCTATTTCCAGCTCGAGGGTTGAAGGTGTTCAGTTTGGAGACTCTGGGAGTTCTTGGGGAAACCCAGCCGTTTTCCTCCCTTCCTCCCTGCTTTTTTTCTTCCTCTCCTTCCCTTTTCCTTCCTCCTTCTCTCCTTCTCTTCTCTTTTTCTCTCCCTCTCCTTCCTTCCTTTCTTTTTCTTTCTTCCTATCTTTCTCCTTTCCTTCTTTCCTCCCCTTCTTCCTTCCCTTCCTTTCCTCTCTCCTTTCCTTTTTTTCTTCCTTCCTCCTCCTTTCTTCCTCCTCTTCTTTCTATTCTCTCCCCCCTTTCCTTCCTTCCTTGTTTGGTGCAAATCGTCCAAGGAGGATTCTCTCTCTCCTTCGCTCGCTCCTTCTCCCCTTTCTTAATTGAATTGCCCAACTTTCTGCAGCTAAAAATAAATTCAGTGGTTTTCCAGGGCTTTCTCCCCACCTTCTCTTCCCGGCCCCTCCCCTTTCGCTTTTCCCCACCTTCCCCGGGGCTTGACAAATAAATTATCTGAACTCTCCCCTTGCCTCATTAAAAAAAGAAAGAGAGAGAGGGGAACAGAAGAGGGGCGGGAGGAAACCCATTGGGAGATTTGACACATGGATTTCATTTCTCGGCTCCGAGGCAGATGCGCGGCCCCAAGAGAAGCCACCAGCAAGATCTGATGCTCCTTGCGATCTTCGGGATCGCCCCCTCCCGGGAATACCTTCTAATCCTCTAATTCAGCTTCCCCCCCCCCCCGACCTCATCAATTGCAGATTTTTAAACTCTCTGGACTTTAGGTCGTGTGAACTTGGCCAGACTTTCTCTTTGGGCTAATCCAACTTTGACAGCAAAGAATTGCAAGAAGGATCCACTGGATTACAGGATCGACTCCTTCCCTCCTCTTGCGATCCTTGGATATTTCCAGAACCCCCCTTGGCTATGGGATCCCACTTGATCTATCACGGTCTGAGATTCCTTGTTTGCTGCTCCGCTTTAACGTCCATCTTTGCGCTGGTAAGTCAGGCAGCGAATCCTCTCTCCGTGTCTTTTTGCCTTGTCTAGTTTTATTTTTTTTTTATTTTTGTTTAATTATTGTGAGGAAGGGTCTTTAATGTGTATCTCGGGCCGGGTTTAGCCCTCGCGTGGAATCAACCCGAGAGCCGTCGTCCCGTGACTTGCACGATGGGCTTAAACTTGGTTGGTTTATTGGGAGTTCGAGTGTGGGTGAATTCCATCGGTTCGGTATACTTATTTCTTCAATTTATTGCAGGGATTATAATAATCTAATCCAGGAATAGGCAAAAGGTACTTGGTGCAAAATTGATCCTGGAATAAAAAAATGTGGCTGTATCAAGATTATGCACATATTTTTAAAATGCTATCAAATAAATTTTTGTTGTGGCTGGTTGGTATTAGCAAATGTTCTGTCACTATTGCAGTTTTGCTAAGAAATCATAAGTTATTTTTTGCTAGTTTTCCACCTATTCTTCCTTCCTTCCTTTTTTCTTACCTACCTACCTAAATCTATTCCTTCCCCTTTTATTTCTTCCTTCCTTCCTCCCTCCATTCCTCCCTCTTTCTTTCTTTCTTTCTTTCTTTCTTTCTTTCTTTCTTTCTTTCTTTCTTTCTTTCTTTCTTTCTTATTTACCTTTAGACTTCAAGAACAGGTTGCAATCTGCCACTTTAATTTCTGCAATATACCATATTTTTCCATCCTGGTGTCTGAAGAGTCCAACGTAATTTAAAAGATTGTGTATTACTGTTTGGCTGACTTTGTCATACTTTAGGACTATTGCCACAAACCTATTATGTGTGTTTCTGTGTGCGTGTATACGCATGCATGGTATGCTTGTGTATGTATGCATTTTTACTACCCTTCTTCCTTGCTGGAGAAGAATCATAAAAGAAATTTTTAAAAAGGAACTTTTATTGAGTTTTCAAAGTCACAATAGGATTTGGACAGCACCTCTCAATTAGCTCTGATTGTCCTCTGATAAGCTCATGACTGTTCTAAAATCAGAAATAATCGAGAATATATTCTGAAAGTCAACTAAAGCCATTGCCCTTCACAAATTCATTTTGAAAGATAAATTGATAAGATACCAATTGCAAGTGGATGACCTCCTAAAATGTCATATTTATGGATTGGGGTCTGGGCAGAAAAGAACGAAATACTGAAAAGCCCCAAATTTCTGCATTTTTGCATCCATAACGTTCCCTCCAATAAGTCTGTCTTCCCAACCACATGGCAAAACCCTGCATGCCTTTTGTGAAAGACGCAACCTTAAACACGTACACGCTTTAGGGAAAGCTGTAAGAGCAGGAATAAAATGTGATATGGCTTCTGTCTTCCAGGATTAACCTGATTAAAGGAATTTAGTATCAGGTGGCTAAAGGAAGCCAGATGTTCTCAGAGAACCTGGTTTGTAGAAAACCAATTTCCTCAGATTTGTGTAGGTAACTGAGTTCTTCGGATTCTTTATTGAAACAAACTATTTGTTGTCTTGGAAAAGAATTATGAGATCACCTAAATGCAGAGCTGGCTGCAGAGCAGAAGTTTCTCCAAGGATGAGGTTTATGTGGTTGGATGTCCATATCATCCTTCAGTTGACTAAATCACTCAAGTGTACCTTATAATTCTCAGAAAAGAGTCATCTTGAATTCACTAAATTCACAAATCCCATAGTTGGGTCAATGTGTTTAGCAACAATGCATAACGCATGTGAAAATGCTCGCTGCCTCATTTTGGCTGGCTTTGCTGAGTCTTTTACAGTCTGGTGGTCTTCTGGACACCCCAACATTTCTAGGTCAAAAATATTCAAATTGAGAGGTGGGTTTGTGTCACTGGTTGGAATAACAGGCTGTGAAAATACTTCGTGTTTCTAGAAGGAGTTAAAATTGGTTGGATAAGTTGGAAAGAAGTGTACCTCTGTTTCTTTCTGATCAACTTTGACAACTTGAAAGTGTGGACTTCAAATCGCAGCATTCCCCAGCCTGGGAATTCTGGGAGTTGAACTCCATACATCTCCAAGTTGCCACAGTTGAGGAACACGGCTTTCAGTGCTGTTCTGCATGCTCTGGAGGACAGAATAACAGCAGAACAGAATTAGAAGGGACCTTGGAGGTCTTCTAGTCCAACCCCCTGTTCAAGCAGGAGACCCTGTACCATTAGAGACAAATGGCTGTCCAGTTTCTTCTTTAAAACCTCCAGTGATGGAGGCACCCACGACTTCTATCGGCAGTCCAAGACTTTGGAAGTATCTTCTTGATCTCTAAGATAGACAATTGTAGGAGTGACAATATTAGGACTCTATGTGTGTTGAACAAGTGTACAACCTCTTGGGCTTTTCAATCTGCTGGGAATCCAGAACAGAAAAAAAAAATATTAATAGGAATTGAGGTCTTGAGGAAGAGGACTTGAGAAGACATGATAGCCATCTTTCAGTATTTGTGAGGCTGCCCCAAAGAAGAGACGGTCAACTTATTTTCCAAAGCACCTGAAGGGTGAACAAGAAGTGACGGATGGAAACTAACCTGGAACTAAGCAGGAATTTCCTGATCGTGAGAATAATTAACTGAGTTCAGAAGTTGCAGTTGCTCCATCGCTGGAGGTTTTCAAGAATATACTAGACAGACATCCCTTCCAATTCTATTCTGATTGATTGATTGTCTGCGGAGACCAAATAGATCCTGCAGTTTGGCCAATTAGTGGGGCCCAAAAATAAGAACAAACATCAAACATCAACCCGAAAGCACTAGCTGAGTTGTCTTCTTGATTTAGGACTTTGAGTCCAAGGTCAATAAAGTCCATCTTGGTTACTTTACCAACCAACCTCCGTGGAGATACGGGCAAAATCTTTATTTTCCTGGTGTTCTTTTTGTCTGAACACAGCAGGCGGGTATTCAAACTATCCTGAAGAACATTTTTAAATTTGTGTTTCGGTGGAGTTAATGGAATGGCATCAATAGAGCTTTGAAGGCACTCTTCGACTTACGAGCTCAACGGAGCCCAACATGTTGCTAAGTGGGACACTTGCTAAATGAGTCCCCGTTCCCCATCCACCCCGCCGTTTTACTACTTTCCTTGCCAGGGTCGTGAAACAAATCCCTGCCATTGTTCAGTCGGTAACACAGTCATTAAGTGAATCTGGCTTCCCTGTTGCCTTTACTCATTGGGAGGTTGCAAAAGGGGATCGCGTGGCCCCCGGGACACTGTGACCATCATAAATATGAGTCACCAAGTATCTGAATTTGGATCATGTGATCACGGAGATGCTGCGACAGTCCCTAAGTGTGAAAAACAGTCATGACTCCCTCTTGTTTGGAGCTGTTGTAACTTTGAACAGTGACTAAACAAACTGTTGTAAGTCTGCTTGTATTTTACAGTAAAATAGCCACTTATTTTATAGACAGGTATTTTCTTGATCTCGCTGAGCAAAACCTTCTTTGCTCAGTCTTCACCACGTTTTTTGATTTATATTTTGATTGAGTTAATGGAATGGCACTGACACAGCTTTATTTTACAATAAAATACTCACTTATTTTGTGGGGAGTTTATTTTCTTGACCTTGGTGGAGATGGGAGTGAAACTTTCCTTCCTGGGTCTTGTTTTTAATCTGTATTTTGGTTGACTTCAGGGAATGGTCCAGATAACAGCTTTATTTTATTTTATACTTTCCTTGGTATTTTCTGAGAGGCTTCGAAAACATTTCTAAGAGAAATGAGAAAAATAACCTGCTTTCTGGACAGAGTTAGGGTCTTTTTCCCCACCCCAAAAAAATTTTTTTTGCACATCACCCAGAGTTTGTCTGTAAGAGAAAAGAGTTTTTTTTCAGTGTGGTGAATAAAAAATAACAATAAAAGAAAAAATAAATAAAGTAAAGCAATAACATAAATTATTGTGCCAGTTCAGATTTGCACCGTAGCATCTATTTGTCTGTCTGTCTGTCTATCTATCTCAGCTCTCCTTCACTCATCTATTTATCTATCTATCCATCCATCCATCCATCTACCTTTCTATCTATCTATCATTTCTAATCGATTCATCTACTTAAATAAGCATCTATCTTTACACTGTATCTCTCTCTATTCATATCACTCTCTATCTATCATCTCTAATCTATTCATCTATTTAAGTGAGCATCTATCTATCTATCTATCTATCTATCTATCTATCTATCTATCTATCTCTATCCCTGCATATCTATCTATCTATCTATCTATCTATCTATCTATCTATCTATCTATCTATCTATCTGTCTGTCTGTCTGTCTGTCTGTCTGTCTGTCTGTCTGTCTGTCTGTCTATCTATCTATCTATCTATCTATCTATCTATCTATCTATTTATCTATCAATCTATCTTTCTATCAATCTATCTATCTTATGCATCTATCTATCTATCTATCTATCTATCTATCTATCTATCTATCTATCTATCTATCTATCTATCTATCTAGGCTTTCTCTCACCTATTTATCATCTCTCTCTCTCTCTCACACACACACACACATTCCCAATATCTATCTATTTATCTATCTATCTCTATCATCTTCTCATGTATTTATATGTTGATTCTTCCTCCCATTCTTCTTCCAACTCGTTTAAAACTACTTTAGGCTGCCAAATTCCATGCTACAGGCACACCTTTCTCATTGAGATGAAGTGAACATTTGAGCAGGCTTTGGAGTAGGAATTTAGTAACTGTTTCTCAGAAATGTGCAAACGATGTGCAAAGTGTATGTGAGCAAGGAGGAGACAGATCTTCATCACCCTTATTTCCAGCTTTGGAAGCCCAAGAGACAGGAAACCTCATCAATGGATGGAGGCATCTCCTGAGAGTCAGGAAGCATCCAAGATTAGGCCAACCAATCCAAAATTAATTTTATTTTTTGAGCCAAAATCCCTCTCTTCCATTAACTCCCAATTCCGGTGCTTTGCCTGAGAAAGCTTTTCAAAAGCCAAGTCTGAAAAATGGGAGATGTCTAATCTTGTGGGAAAAAAACACAGACAGCGAGTCCTCAACTTACAGCAGTCCATTTAGTGGCCATTTGAAGTTACAGTGGCATTGAAAAAAATGACTTATGACTGTTTTCCACACTTACGACCGTTATAACATCCCCGTGATCACTTCATCAAAATTCGGAAGTTTGGCAGCTGCCTCATATTTATGACGGTCAGAATTACGTGATCCCCTTTGGCGGGCTTCCGACAAACAAACTCAATGGAGAAGCCACATTCACTTAACGACCGCCTGACTAACTTAACAATCACAATAATTCAGTTAACAATTCTGGCAAAGAAGATCATCCAATAAGCCCAGACAGCTGTCTTGCTTGAGCCACAGAAATTTGGGGCTCAATTTATGGTCATAAGTCGAGGACTCCCTGCTTTGTTTTTTGTAGTGACATAACAGGCATATGCCTGCACTGGATAAAATGCTAAACTTATAGAAAATAATTGTGTACACCCACCGGCGGGTTTTTCAGCTTTTCTGATCAGAATCTCCAGGCCCCTTAAAGTTTTGACAAAATTTCCATCCTTTTGACACAAGAACCTCCTGACCAGGCATCAAAGTTGTCAAAATCCTAATCAGCAAGAGTTGTGCCTCATTTTATGTCCTTTCTTGCCACCGTTGTTAAGCAAATCCCTGCTGTTGTTAAGTAAGTAATCCTGCTTTTTAGTGAATGAGGCTTCCCCCGTGGACTTTCCTTGTCAGAAGGACGCAAAAGAGGATAATGTGACCATCATAAATGCGAGCTAGTTGCCAAATGGTCTGAATTTGGATCACAGAATCATAATATAGAATAAAATAGAAGAGAGGAGAAAAAGAAGGATGGAGAAAGAAGGAAAAGAAGAGAAGAGAAGAGAAAATACAGAATGGAATGGAATGGAATAGAAATAGAATAGAATAGAGTAGAGGATAAGAATAGAATAGAATAGGGATAGGGAATAAAGAATAAGGAATAAGGAATAAGGAATAAGGAATAAGGAATAAGGAATAAGGATAGAATAGAATAAAATAGAATAGAATAAGGAATAAGGAATAAGGAATAAGGAATAAGGAATAAGGAATAAGGAATAAGGAATAAGAATAGAATAGAATAAAATAGAATAGAATAAGGAATAAGAATAGAATAGAATAGAATAGAATAGAATAAGGAATTAGAATAGAATAGAATATATGGAATGGAATAGAATAGGGTAGAATAAGGAATTAGAATAGAATAGAATAGAATAGAATAGAATATACGGAATGGAATGGAATAGAATAGGATAGGATAGGATAGGATAGGATAGGATAGGATAGGATAGGAACAGAATAAGAGAAGGGAAGGGAAGAAAATAGCTTTATTGTCACTTTGAATGTCCACTAATTGGCATGCATTAAAATAAAACCTCATTCTATACAGTTCTCAAAGATTCACCACTCCAATATTCTCTACATAACTATAACAGAATAAATAAATGAAGAAATCCAAAAGTATACATTATATCCATATATACTGTATTATATGACGCAGAGAAACAACGCAGTGTACTTCGGATGTATTCATGCACATGGAGAGAGAAACGAATCACAATGATCATAAATATAAATGACCGTCTTAAGTCTCTCTTTTTTTAGTGACATTGTAACTTCCAAATGGTCACTAATAGTTGTAAGACAAGGACTAGTCTAAAAGTCTTCAGGAGTTAAAAGCCACCTTTCTACTTCGGATGAATTGCTATTTTCCTTTCTTTGATGATCAGGGCTTCAAAAGAATATCCAGGGACGATGTTCTCCTTCTTGGGAGAAATATTGGGAACATATAGATTTCTTGTCCGTGTAAATCACTGATTTTTTTTCTCCTGGCACTCCAGTTAACTCAATAAATAGAAATCGAACTTCGAAGAGATCAGCTTTGGAGCATGAAGATCCATCGGTTTCCTTCCTTTGTCCCTGTCCGGCTTTTGAAATATTTTCTCCTCCGATTCAAGAGAGACTTTTGCAAAGTTCAATGTGTGTCTGTCTCCCTAGAAATCCATAGAACAAGATCTGACTCTTTTTATCTCTCCCTCTCTCTGCAAAGTGTGGTCAAGAAAGAGCCATGGAATCTTTTCTGTTGCTTCTCTGTACTTTTTTTTTTTTTTTTAAGACTTAATATCCATAATTGAATTTGCCAGTTTAGGGTTTTCAGGCAGGATCTCCTGTTTGCACCCCTTCCTCACTTTTTATTATTCTGTCTCTCTATTTTGTTCTGTTCTGTTCTATTCTATTTTTTCTTCTATTTTTTCTTCTATTTCTCTTCTCCTTTATTTTTTCTTCTCATCTATTTCTATTTTATTCTATTTTCTATTCTATTCTTTTATTTCTCTTCTCTTCCATTCCATTCCGCATTTTCTATTCTATTCTGTTCCTTATTCTGTTCTGTCCTGTTTCTTATTCTGTTCTGTTCTCTAATCTTCATTCTGTTCTGTATTCTCTTCTCATCAGTTTATTTTCTCTTCTATTTTCTCTTCTGTTTCTCTTCTCTTCTATTCCATTCCATATTTTCTATTATATTCTATTATCTTGTATTGTCTTCTATTCTATTACCTTCTATTATCTTCTTTTCTTCCATTCTATTCTATTTTCTCTTCTCTTCTCTTTTATTCCATTCCATTCCATATTTTCTATTCTATTCCTTATTCTGTTCTGTTCTATTCTGTATTCTCTATTCAGTATATTCTGTTCTCTTCTATTCTACTTTATTATTCCATTTTATTATTTTACTTTATTTTTATTAAAGGTGGCCCTTGACTTACGACCACAATTGAGCCTAAAATTTATGTTGTTAAGTGAAACTTTCGTTAACTGACAAACATTCGTTTGTCTCATTTTACGACTTTTCTTGTCTGGATTATGAAGGGAATCTCTGCAGTTTGTTTAGTTAGTAACCCGGTCGTTAAGGGAATCTGGCTTTTCATTAATTTTGCTCATCAGAATTTCTTAACGGGATCATAATTACCCACATAACTATGAGAGAGTTGCCAAGCATCTGAATTTTGATTGGAGGTGGCCATGGGGATGGTGCAACAGTCATAAGTGTGAAAATATGTCAGGTTTTTTTTTTCAATGCTGTTGTAATTTTGAATAGCCACTCAATGAACTGTTGTAAGTCAAAGGCCACCGCTAACTTTTCTGATTCTTTATATTTTTGCAAGAAAAAAAAACCATGGAAGATCATCTTTAGGGAATGGGAACAATTAGAAATTTTTCTTTCTTGCCTTAGGAATTCTACTCAACCTGAGTTAAAGTGTTGTGTGAACGCAGCCACTTAGCATCCAAACCAGAGGCAATGATGCAAATTTTGCATCTGCTAGTCCAGCAAATAAGAGCGGAATGACTTAAATAACCAGAGGAATTTTCTGCTGAGAATTCAAGATCATCTGCTTGTTTCAGGTTGTTGATGGGACTTTGCTGCTTTCTTTAAAATAATAATAATAATAATAATCCTAGCTAAAAGTCAGTTTCCAGAGACAAAACATCCCCCTGTTTTCAGCGATGTTGGCAGAGGGGAAAAAATGGCCAGAAGTGTAGAGCAAAGACAAGGGTACTAACTCTATATCTCTGGGTAAGATTTTGCAGAGTGTACCAAACATGGTTGTGCATTGCTACGTTTGTTGAACTTTGTGGAAATTTCTGTGCCATCCCTGGCTGTACCAATTGGATAGCTGCCACGCTGGGAAATGCATATTTCAGACAAAAGACGCTAAAAACAAAATTTTGGAGGCTGTTGTGGAAATGAAAGAGAGGGGTTTTACATAGCTGGTCCTTGATTTACAACCATCCTTGTATTAGGGTTCATGACCGTGTGAGGTCATAAAACAAGACAACTGTTATGTGAATCCTGGTGACTGTTAATTCGCGTAACAACGATGCGATTCACTTAATCATGTAAATTCAATGATTGTTTAAGTGAATTGCATCATTGTTAAGCGAATCACATAGCTGTCAAGTGAATCGTGTAGTTGTTAAGTGAATCATGTGGTCATTAAGTGAGTCCAACTCCCCCCATTCATTTTTTGCTTTTGTCAGAAGCTTTTGAGGAAGGTTTATTCCGACTGAGAGATGCTACAATCACATTGTAGATGTATCCACATTGTGGCTCTCTGATTGTGGGATGTGCAAGGCCATTTTAACTTTTAAACCATTGTTAAGTAAACGGTCGTAAATCAAGAACCGCCTGTGTAGTCACCCATTGTGCAGGAAAATGAATGGAGATGCCTGTCCCTTCTTGAAATCCTTCAAGTAGTGCTCAACTTACAACAGTTTGTTTAGTGACCATTCAAAGTTACAAAGGCACTGAAAAAAAAGGAAATTCTTACTGTTTTTCGCACTTACGACCATTGCAGCGTTCCCCGTGGTCACGTGATTAAAAATTCAAATGCTTGGCCACTGACTCATTTTTATGACGATCGCAGTGTTCCCGGGGTCATGTGATCCGCTTTTGTGAGCAAAGTCAATGGGGGAAGCCGGATTCACTTAATGACTGTGTGGCTCACTTAACAACTGTCTTCCTTAGCAATGGAATTTGCGCAGTAGTAAGTCAGGGACTGCCTGCATCTTCGTGTGATCTGTGACACTAAATAAAGGATCTACTTTTTTAACTCAGGAAAAAATTATCATATATGATCAAGACAATCACGTAAAACCTAAATATTCAGAAGAGCAGAGAACGGGGGAGAAAAGTGAATAAAATACAGCAAAATGACGGTATAAAACTCCTGATTGCTGGTTTTCTCCATCACATTCCCCTTCATCCTATTCTCAGAATGTGGAGGGAGGCTTCACAAAATGTCTGATCTCATCAAGTCAAATAATCTTTTCTAAGAAAAGAAAAATCAAAGACTGTGAATTTAAAAAAAAAAAAAAGTTGAGAAAAAGTGGCTCTATAGAACAAAGACCCTATAAAACCTAAACATATAAAACTTTTTAAAAACCGAGAAAAAAAGGAAAAAAAAGAATTGCATAAAATACCGTAGAAAACATTTAGGTATGAAAGAAAGATAGGTAGTCAGACAGACAGACAGACAGATAGATAGACAGATATAGATGATAGATATAGGCAGAAGACAGACAGATAGATAGATAGATGAGAGAGAGAGAGAGAGAGAGAGAGAGATTAGATAGATAGATAGATAGATAGATAGATAGATAGATAGATAGATAGATAGATAGATAGATAGATAGATAGATACATAGATACATACATAGATACATAGATACATAGATATAGATGGGGATAGATAGATATAATATAATATAATATATACATATTCATATACATATACATACAAACATACATACATATATAGGTAAAGTAGGATTGAGCACAATAAGAATACAGTAGAATTAAAGAAACAGAGGAAAAATAATGTCTTCTTTCCAAGATTTTAGGAAAATTTATAGTTTCCTAGGGGAATCCCTGCAATTAGAAACTTAGCCGCTCGAATCATTGGAACTTGGATCCCCGATCTCTGATCTGCAGAAAATTTGCATAATAAAAGGGTGTCCTTATCGCAGAGCCAAGAACTGATTTGAGGGCAGTCAGGAGGAAGCATCAGGTCAGAAAAGTCAAAATGGTTGCCATAAAGATTGGATGGCATGATTGCAGCTGCCATTTTGCCTTTTTTTTTTTGACCGGCCTCCTATAAGAGACTAAGGATCTTTGTCGGGTGGCAGATTCTCTTATTTTTACTCAAATGTTGATCCAGTAACTCACCATGGTTGGATCCTGGGTTAGACCAGCATCAGCGCAAGGGACAAGCGTGCGAATCTCAGTTCCGTGCAAATGCACACCTCCAAATATTGTTGCTCTTGTGCACAAGAGTTGCAGCCACCTTATATTTACAGAACATAAGAGATTTTTCTTCTGCCTTGTTTAGGGATTAACAAAGATTTCCCTACTGTAAATAACCATCCATTGCGGCTAACCGACAGGGCTGCTGAACGGCTGTGATCTGTGTGTTTGAGTGTGTGTGTGTTTCTGTGTTGTGATGTGTGGTCTTGTCTGGGCTCTTGCTGTCTTCCAGCTAATCAACCCCCTTGAAAAATCACCCACAGCTGATTTTGGGGGGTATAAAAAGATAACAAAGCCGTCCCGCCTTGCAGGGGTGTTGCAGCGACAGGAGAGCAGGCACAGGGTTGCGGGTGAAGCCCTGCTCCTTTTAGCCACCAGATGACGGTGAGTTCTAGTCCCGGCTTAGGCACGAAAGCCAGGTGGGTGACTTTGGGCCAATCTTTCTGTCTCAGCACAACCTATCTCACAGGATTGTTGATATAGCTAAAGCAGCAGGGAGAAGGAGTAGTAGGTATGTCTGCAACTTTGAGTTATTTATTTATAAAAATAATAAGGATGTCAGAAATAAATAAATAAATAGGGAGGGAGGGAGGGAGGGAGGGAGG
This sequence comes from Hydrophis major, assembly GCA_033807585.1. Classification (NCBI taxonomy): domain Eukaryota; kingdom Metazoa; phylum Chordata; class Lepidosauria; order Squamata; family Elapidae; genus Hydrophis; species Hydrophis major. The sequence continues at coordinate 170,546,367 of CM066343.1, forward strand.
GAAAGAAGGAGGGAGGGAGAAAGTGAGTGAAGGAAGGAGGGAGGAGAAAGAAAGAGAAAAAGAAAGAAGGAAGGAAGGTGGGAGGGAGAGAGGAAAGGAAGAAAGAAAGAACGTGAAAGAAACAGAAGAAGGAAGGAAGGAGGGAGGGAAGAAGAAGGAAGGAAGAGAGAAAGGAAGGGAGGAGGGAGAGAGGGAGGAGGGAGAAGAAAGGAAGAAGGGAGGGAGGGAGAAGAAAGGAGGGAGGGAGAAGAAAAGGAAGGAGAGTGGGAGGGCAAGGAGGGTGGAAAGAAAGTGAAAGGAAGGAAGGAAGGATGGATGGATGGATAGTGGGAGGGAGAGAGGAAAGAAGAGAAGGAACAAGGAAAGAAAAAGAACAGGAAGTGAAAGAGGGAGGAAGAGAGAGACAAGAGGGAGGAGTGAAGGAAGAAAGGAGGAAGGAAAAAAGAGGGAGAGAGGGAGGAACGAGATGGAGGAGAGAAGGACGGTGGGAGGAATGAATGTGAAAGAGGAACTAAGGAAAGGGGAGGAGGGAAAACTGGAAGGAAGGAAGGAAGGAAGGAAGGGAGTTCCACATTTGCACTCTCATTCCACAACCACAGGCTCAGCGCCAGGGTCACAAAGGCCCCCCTGGGGGCTAAAAGTTCAGCTCAAGCTGCTGCCACAACCAGATACTCGTCTCTTCCTGCCCCCCTGACATCACATCACATGCCGGCTGATTGTGTTGACAAAACAAATGACCCGGCATCAAACTCCGGTGTTGTTAGTTCACACAGATCTGTGCCTGAGGCCCGCATAATACACTCCAGATATGCAACGGTCCAGATTCTCCCAAAAACCGGTTTCCCAGGACTGTGGAGGTCGGATTCGGTGAAACCATGAACCAAATGCATGGTTGTTGGTTTTTTAATGCAGGTACTCCTCAACTTGCAACAGTCACATTTAGTGACCATTCCAAGTTACAGTGGTCCAGAAAAAAGTGACTTAGGGCCATTTTCCCGCTCTTATAACCAGCATGGTCACGTGGAGAAATGCATGGAAACGGATTCATATTTATGATGGTCGCATTGTCCCAGGGTTACATGACCCCCTTTTGAGAACTTCTCACAAGCCATAATGGGGAAGTTTGATTTGCTTAACAACTGTGTTACTAATTTCACAACTGCAGGGATTCACTTAATGACTGGTAAGAATGGTCGTAAAATGAGGACAAGTTCACTTAACAACTTTCTTGCTTAGCAACAGAAATTTTGGGTTCAATTACGTTCATGTTAAGGATTATCTGAAGGGAGGAAGGGAGGGAGAGAAAGATAGATAGATAGATAGATAGATAGATAGATAGATAGATAGATAGATAGATAGATAGATAGATAGATAGGTGATACAGAGATGATACAGAGAGATGATAGACAGATAGAGATAGATAGATAAATAGAGATGATAGAGAGAGAATGCTAGATGGATAAATAGAGAGATGATAGAGAATGATAGATGATAGAGAAGGAGAGAAATGATATAGATGGATAAATAGATGATAGAGAATGATAGATGATAGAGAGAGAGAAATGATATAGATGGATAAATAGAGAAAGGCAGAAATGATAGACAGAGATATATGGATAGATAAATAGAAAGAGATGATAAAGATAGGTAGATAGATAGATAGATAGATAGATAGATAGATAGATAGATAGATAGATAGATAGATAGATAGATAGATCTTATGACCACAATTAACTATGAATTGAATGCAGTGGTCATTAAATGAACAGCTGTAAAATCTCTCTCTCCCTCTCTCCCTCCCTCCCTCCCTCCTTCCCTTCCTGTTCCTGTTTTTGTCTGAAAAGTTGGGGTTTTCACTGCAAAATCCATAAATCAACTACTTTCTGGAGGTTCATGGACTCCACCATAGATGCAAACTGGGAGCGGCGTAACCAAACCAGTGCAGTCCAGTATCCCTCATACTGGCCTGTTTTGAATCACCGCAGTCATTAAGTTAGTCACAAAGTTGTTAAGTGAATCCAACTTCCCCATGGACTTTCCTTTTCAGAAGGTCACAAAAGGGGATCACGGGACCCCGGGAACACAGCCAACGTCATAAATACGAGTCAAGTTGCCAAGCAGCAGAATTTTGATCGCACGACAATGGAGTTGCTGGAAAGATCGTAACTGTGAAAAATGTTCCTAAGTCCCTTTTTTCAGTGGTGTCATAACTTCAAATGGTCACTAAACAAATGGTTGGAAGTCGGGAACTACTTGAAACAGGTCTTGGCTCTGCAGTCTAGATGCCCTCTAGGGCCCTAGCAGGTCCTCTTTCTTTGTCGTTTGGATTCTTGAGCCCAGCCTTACAGAAAGGTAATCTTTAGGGTGCAGGCAATGCTTTTTCTTAGAGAGAAAGGGGGAAGGAAGGTTGAATTTCTTCAATCAATTGGAAAATAAGCGGCTCATTCTGGCTGTCTTTTTAAAACACCTGTCCGTCTCTCCGAGGCAGGTTCAAGGTACAGGTGGCACCAGGTAGGGGAGAAAGAGGGGCAGGTAACCAGGGTTCAAGACACCAAGGAGCACAGTATCTTTTCACCCAGAGGCTGAATCAGCACTTTGCAAAGCAAGAAGCGATAAGATTAAAAAATCAGCAGATCAGCAGAATCAGCTCTAAAAAGAAGTTACATCTGTAGCCAGTTACTGTAGCCATCCTGGCTTTAATTTTTATTTCATTTTAATGCATCGCATTGTACTTCTATTTCGTTTTATTTCACTGCATGGCATGGCGTTGCTATTTATTTTATTCTGGTTTTTATATTTTTATTTATTTTATACTTTATTATTTTCCTTTATTTGGTTTTAACTTATCTTAATTTTTTTTTTTTACTTTATGATTTATTTCCTTTCCTTTCTGTTTTCTGATTTTTTAAAATTTTCTTCATTTCATTTTATTGTTATTTTATTATCTTCTTTCCTTATTTTATTTTACAGTTTATTTCATCTCATCTCATTTCACCATGTTTTTATTATTTTATTTCATAATATTATTTATTTCATTCCAATTCAGTTTATCATTTATTGTTTTATTGTTCTAATTTATTCTGATTATTAATTTGATTTGTTAAAACAGCTTGCCTCCACAAAATCTCAAAGACCCAAGGCCATTTGGGGACTTCCTCTGTGCCATAATTCCCAGCCCATAGAATGCTTACCAACTTTGTATAGTCCATCTAGCACAATCTTTTTTAAACTTGACAACTTTAAGAGGGGAGGACTTCAACTCCCAGAATCCCTCAGCCAGCATTAACCACTGTGGTGCTTAACTACTGTCAAAAAAAAAGATTGTATAAGTTTTGCTGGCTGAGGAATTCTGGGAATTGAAGTCTACAAATCTTAAAGTGGGCAAGGTGGGAGACCCCTGGTATAAACATTCCAGGTGAACCATCAGCTTGCTTAGGAATAGAATTTCTGTTGCTGATTGTGGTCATAAGTCGAGGATCAAGTACATTTTGCTTGTTCGATCGAATAGATCTCCTTTCTCGATTTATCGTAGTTTCTGATCAGGTCGAGCCGTGAGAACAAGGATAGTTAAAGTATTTCTCCCCAGCAGAGCCTAATAGGCAGCTGATATATAAATCTTTTCGTTGCTGTGACACCACAAAAGTGGCTTTGATCCAAGAGTTTTACGTCTGGGAAATTTAATGCTTGGACGTCTTTGCGGGGAGAATCTAGTTTGGGGTAGCAGAAAGTGCCCCATTCTCAGCCATTTCTTGCAAAAAGCCTAGGTGAATTTTTGACAATTCCTGAGGTTTTTTTTTTTTTTTTTAAATCTCTTGAAAAATTGAAATTAAGATTAATAAAATGTAAAAAGAACCATTATTCTGATTTGCAAATTTAAAACGTAAAAAAAAAAAAGTGACATAAAAATAAGTGAAATGTAAGAACGCTCATCCTGTGGCAGGAATGTAGTTTTTTTTAAAAAAAAAAAGTGAAATAAAAATAAATAAAATACAATAGTCCTTAATAATAATAGATAAATGAATGCAAAAAGAACAAAAATGAATAAATAAATAAATAAACTCAGAGGGAAGATTTCATGGACCGCTTAAGTCTTTTTTTCCTGTCGTCAGTTTTCTATCTTTGTGTTGCTTAAAGTCAAAATTGCAAACTGGGAAAACACAAAATGATAAACTGCTCCATTTTTTCATAAATACAAGTTGTCCTCGACTTACAACTGCATTTAGGAGCATAATAATTCCTGTTGCTAAGCGAGTTGGTGCGAAGTGAGCCTCATCCAATGTTTGCTACCTTTTTTGTTTGTTTGTTTTGCCACGATGGGTTAAGCGAATCCCTGCCATTGTTAAGTGAATCACACAGTCGTTAAGCGAATCGGCTCCTCCCATTGACTTCACTTGACTGGGAGCCGGCTGGGTAGCTCAATCACATGACTTTCAGGATAGCCACAATAGTTACCCCCAAATTTTGTTCCTGCAACTGTGAGGATGTTGCCGTGGTCATAAGTGCGAGGACCGGTCGTAAGCATGAGGACAGGTTGTAAATCCCTTTTTTTCCCTCTCCACGATCACTAAAGGAACGGTTGTAAGTTGAGGACTACCTGTATGGGCATCTCTGGGAGCATTTTAGCTCGATTCCAAAATAAATTACTCTGGCACAGACTTGGAGCATGGAGGAATGTGGCAACGGCAGACATCCTCCAGCGACATAACTCCGAAACCTGACCCCGGGCGGAAAGTTGACGGAATTCGAATCACTCCAGGCCTTCACAACCTGGTCTGTCTCGACGCCAGAACAAATAAATCTTCTGATGGCTGGAACGGTTTTCTCCCCTCCGAAGGGGAGGAAAGCGCCAGGGAACAGCCAGAGCACGTGGCCACGTCAAGAATGCGCCCATGTTCTTGGCAAGGATGGGCTGCTGTGTAGCTTTTGTGGGGGGGGGGGGTCCTACAAGGTGTGCAAACCGTGGGGAAGGATTCCTGGGCAGGTCCCGAGGACAGTGCTGGAGATATTCAGTGGTCCTCGACTTTATGACCGTTCATTTAGCGACGGTTCAAAGTGGCAATCGCACTGAGGGGAAAAAGGGGGGGGACTTAAGGTCGGGCCTTTGACTTAATGACTGTTACGACATCCTTGCACTTAATGACTGTTGCAATGTCCTTGCAGTTTGAGGCAGTCCTCGACTTACGACAGTTCACTGAGTGAAGTTACAATAGCACCGAAAAAAGGGACGTGGCCATTTTGCACGCTTAATGGCTCTTTGCATGTATCCCCCTGGTCACATACTGGCAGAAAGTCAGATACTTGGCAACTGATTCGAATTTATGACGGTTGCAGCATCCCGCGATCCCAATTTTGTGACCTTCCGATGCGCAAAGACAAATGGGGCAGCCGGATCGGCTTCAGGGCTGCTTGATTCATTTAACAATAGCAGGGATTCACTTAACAACCGTGTGCAAATAAGGTTGTGAAATCAGGCCTGACTCGCTTAAGAGCCGTCTTGCTTAGCCATGGAAATGTTGGCCCTGATTGTGGTCGTATGTTGAGGACTAACTATAGGGTATTTTGTCAAAGACTGGAAATCATTTATGAGTCTTTGGCTGATAATGAGGGGAAACGAATAGATGATTTATGGGGTGCTGATTAAAAATGGTGGAATATGAAAAGGAAAGAAGTACGATATAACTTTTTAGAGGGAGGTGCAATAGGAAGTGTGGACTTCAATTCCCAGAATTCCCAGCCAGCATGCATGGATTTCAACACCCAGAATTCCCCAGTTAGCTTGAGTGGACTTCAATTCCCAGAATGCCTCAGTCATGCATGGACTTCAACTCCCAGAATTCCCAGCCATCATGCATGGATTTCAACGTCCAGAATTCCCAGCCAGTTTGCAGGGACTTCAACTCCCAGAATTCCCAGCCAGCATGCATGGATTTCATCACTCAGAATTTCCCAGTTAGCTTGTGTGGACTTCAATTCCTAGAATGTCTCACTTATGCATGAACTTCAACTCCCAGAAGCGACCCTGCTGCCAGGAGAATTCTGGGCATTGAAGTCCACTCATCTTAAAGTGGCCAAGCTTGAGAAACCCTGATCCAGACTGTCCTCCCTCTGTGACGGACACTATCCAGGAGATGACAACTTCCGGAGGCCTTCAAGGTGATCTTGCGGGGCCTTCCAGAGGTCACACCTGGTTCGAGACCAGAGATCCTTCGCTCCCTGTTATGCCTTCTGGGAAATCTCCTCGGCTGGACTTCCTCCCTCACCCAGAGTTGGCTGGAGGGATGCCTGCCAGCGCTAGATTCCCCTACTCTCTTTGGTGTCATGCACACACCCAGAGGAGAAGACATCGAGGCACACTTGCTGGGTCGGGTGCCACCCCCAAAGGACACTCCCTGCACTCTGGACCCACAAAATGGGTCAGCTTTTTCTGCTGGGCCAGAGCAAAACGCTTTGCCCAGGGGTGGGATTCTACCAGTTTGCACCCATTCGCTAGAACCGGTTGTTAACATTCTAAGCAGTTCAGAGAACCGGTTGTTAGAAGGAATTCCTGGCCTAATCCTGTAAGGAAGGCAGGAAGGAAATATTCTGGTGTTGCTTACAGAAACTGCCTCTCCGTTGACTCTGATTACATTCTTGGCAGGACTGGACTTCCTGTCTCAGGAATTTCTCTGGAGTTTTTTCCCCCTCCTTTGCTGATACTTTGCTTGTGTGGAATGACCATTCAAAGTCACAATGGCACTGAAAAAAGTGACTTATGACCATTTTTCACACTTACAACTGTTGCAGCATCCCCACAGTCACGAGAGGCCAGGTGAGGAGATGCGTGCCTCGATGTGCGTGATATTGAGTTGGCCACACCCAGCCAATAACATGACCACCAAGCTATGTCCATCCAGTCACATGACCACCAAGCCACACCCACCAACTAAGCCACGCCCACAGAACCAGTTGTTAAAAAATTTGAATCCCACCCTTGCCTTCGCCCCTTAAGGAATGGGAGGAGGGGGCAACCCAGGATGGGAGTGCAGGTGACTTCAACATGGATCTTCTGACTACTACAATCTTCACTCCTCCTCCCCCAGCCACCTGGGCTTGAGAATCAGTGTCTGCTTGGCACGGGGCTGCTGTTCCCCGGTGGTTCCATTAGAATAGGGCTGGAAGGGAGCCTCGGAGGTCATCTAGTCCAGCTCCCTGCTCGAGCAGGAGACCTTTACAGAATCACGGAATGACAGGGTTGGAAGGGACCTTGGAGGTCATCTAGCCCAACCCCCTGCTCGAGCAGGAGTCCCTTAACAGAATGACAGGATTGGAAGGGACCTTGGAGGTCATCCAGTCCAACCCCCTGCTTGAGCAGGAGACCCTTACAGAATCATAGAATGACAGAATTGGAAGGGGCTTTAAAGGTCATCTAATCCAACTCAAGAAGGAGACCCCGAGGTGGGTCTTCAGCAGGTTCTGGCCAGTTCTGGAGAACCGGAAGCGGAAATTTTGAATAGATCTCTGACTGGAGATTTTATAGTCTGCTTCTCCTGCCACGTCCACCAGCCACGCCCAGAGAACCGGTGATAAACAATTTTGAATCCCCCCACTGAGGAGCCTCTATATATACGAGTGGTGAGATTCAATTTTTTTTTACTACCACTTCTATAGCACTTCTTGCATGGTTTGGTGGGCACGGCATGGGAAAGATATACTGCAAAATCCCCCTTTCCTTCCCTCTACTCCCCACCAACCTGCTTTCCAGCTCCATTCTCTTCTGCAAGGCAGCCAAAGGAGACCCAGCCGATCAGCTGGGACTCACTGGGAAGCAGAGAAGAGATGGGGACAGGGCCAGTCAGAGGTGGCATTTGCCAGATCTCCGAACTACTCAAAATTTCCTGGTTCTCCAGAACCGGTCAGAACCGGCTGGACACCCACCTCTGCTATAGACCATTTCAGACCATTTAAAAAAAAAAAAATCCAGTGAGGCAGCACTTACAAATTCTGAAGATTAGCAAAAATGACTTTTAAATTAGGCCTTGGGTAGCCAGAGGGGCACAAATGGTTTCAATGGTTTCGTAGAGGATATTTATGTCCTCACGTACACGCATGTGAAATCAATAGATATGCATGTGTGTTTTCCTCTCTTTGGTTGCACCAGCCCAGAAAAAACATCTGTTGCACGAACATCGTTAAAATTTCCCAAAGGGGTAATAAAAGAACCTTTTGCTGTTTGGGAAAGCCAGGGTAAGTACATGTAGTCCTCCACTTATAATCATTCATTTAGTGACCCTTCGAAGTTACAACGGCAGTGGGAAAAGTGAATTACGGCTGTTTTCCACACTTACGACCATTGCAGCCTCTCCATCTCACGCCATCAAAAAGCAGGCGTTTGGCAACTTTACTCCTTCCTATGATGGTCGCCATGTCCTGGAGTTACGCGATCCCCTTTTGCGACCTTCTAACTAGAAGGGAGCCAGATTCACTTAACACAATTGTATGACTCACTTAGCAACTGCAGGGAACGGTGGGAAGAGAGGTCGCAGAAGGGGGGGGTGGCGAAACTCACTTAGCAACCTAAGTCTCGTTTAGAAGTGGAAATTTTTGGGCTCCATTGCATGTCGTAAGTCGAGGACTTCTCTGGATACGAGAGGTGAGTCTACATTTGACTCTGTTTCTGATGCCCTGTTATGGAGATACCCCAACCAGAAAACAACACAGTAAATATTCTTCTGGCATTATTTTCCTCCACTTGCCTGACCCCAAACTCTCTCTTGTTCTCCTCCAACGTTGTCAGGCCAAGAATGAAAAGCGCCTGGAACGGTGAAATCCTATTTTTTTGTTGTTGTTGTTAATTTCCTCTGCCAATTCTGACAGAGATGTGGATTTTTCATCAGGATTCAATTTAAACTACCCTGGGGGTCACAAGAGACAGTTCCAAAAAACCTATTGCAGGTGATTCTCCTCTTATGACCATCTCCTCGGCTTTTGCGTTCGTCAAAATGATCAGATGTCAAGTTCGCGTCAAACCTCGGAGGGGAATAAGTACACTTCAGTGGGGACTGAATGGGGACCAGGAAGGTCGCAAAATAGGGCAAAACTCACTTAACCAAGGTCACGCTCAGCGAAGGAAATTTTGCCTTCAATTGTGGTCGTAAGTCGAGGAGCAATTCCTTTCTTCCCATTTCAAGCAGAGGGGGGGGGACCCCTTGAAATGGGAAGTATTTTTTTCACCCTAAACACCGTTTTTTATTTTTATTTTATTTTTCCTTTAATGAAAGCCAAAATGGAGAAACAATGAGGAATGAGCCGGATCTGGGGAAAGTGGGAGGTGAAGCCATTAATTTATTTGCAGCAAGAATTTATTTATTTATTTTCAAGGAGGCCTGAGTTTTAAAACGCTTCTAGCCAGAAGGTGCCGGGTGAATTTTAAACAGGGATGCAGCACGAGGATTTGGGAGGCTTAAGTAGGAGGTGAATTACAAAATGGGATGGTGGGTTGCTGTTGTTGTTTTGTGGCACTTGGAAAATTGCAGAAATCAAAGGTGTGCAGGGTTTTTTCAGATTTGGCAACTGGGACTCGCAGAATTCTCTGACAGGATGGTTTAAGTTGGGTGGATTTTAACTCTCAGAATTGCGGCTGCTGGCAGGAGGATTCGGGGAAGTTCCTTTCCCCTTTTCCTTTCCCCTTTTCCTTCCTTCCTTGGCCCCCTTCTCTCTCCCTTCCTCCCTCCCCTTCCTTCCTGTCTGTCTGCCTGCGTTCATTCATCATTCATTCATCCCTCTCTCCCTCTTCTTTCAGCCCTTTCTTTTCCTTTCAATCTGATTCGATCCCATTCTACTCCATCCCTTCTTTTTCCTTCCTTCCCTCCCTCCTTTATCATTCCTTCCTTCATCCATTCTTTCCTTCCATCTGTAATACTACTTCCTTTTTCCTTTCCTTTCTTCCTTCTTTCATCTTCCTTCCTTCTTTCCCTTGCCCTAACTCTTCAAAACTAGTTTTTCAACCTTACTGGTGAGAGATGCTCGCTGGGGAATTCTGGGGATTTAAGTCCACACTTCCTAAGTTTCCGATGTTTAAGAAACAGGAATCTATAATGAGTTTGCTTCTTTTAATTTCCTTTGGAGAAATTCTGGGAAAACAATATGACAAGATTCACATAACAACAGCCCCCTTCTTTAACAACCAAAAAGCCTGGCCCCATATTTGGTTGTATGCCGAGAACCACCTGTGCCTGCAATTACAACCACAATTTAAAAAAAAAAACTATTAAAATTCACACAGGAGACTGTGCAAAGTGGTTTTTGTTGGCGGTGCGTCAGGCAGTGATGAGTCCAGAGAGTTGTGTGCAAATACAAACTGCCTGACAGTCTCCTCTCAATGTGTGTGTGTGTGTCTTTTGTGTGGTGTGGTTGTGTGTGTTGGACCTTGGGGCTGAGAAAGCCTCTTCTTGGCTCCAAAGTTTTGTTACCTGGAAACAATTTCCCAGTTGTGGCCTTTGTGCGTTCCACTTCCCTCCGTGGCCAGGAAGGGCTGAAGTTCCCTTTTGGGCTGTTGCAAGAATATCTCCCAAAATTTCCTGGTGTCTTTGGCTTTCTTTTTCCTCTCCTGAGGCTGGATCTGAATCCAGGGTTTCACCCGCTTGGCAGCTTTAAGAGGGGAGGACTTCAACTCCCAGAATCCCCCAGGCAGCAATGCGACAATTTTCTTAACCACTTTGGTAAAGAAGTTTCTAAAATCAGCCTCCACTCAGTGGGGATTCTGCAACGGTCGTAAGGGCGAGGGGACCAGTCTTAAGTTGTTTTTTTCATCACGGTCATAACTTCAAATGGCGGCTAAACAAATTGATTGTAAGTCAGGGATCGCCAGTAGAATAAAGATTCTCCAACACTGGGGAGGTTTGGCTTCACAGCTGTATGTGAGTCACTTAACGACTGCAGTGATTCTCTTAACAACCGTGGGAAAAACAGGCGTGGAATTCAGCTTGACTCACAACAACTCCCTCGCCTAGGAACAGAAATTCTGGGGACAAGCATGGTCGTAAAATGAGGACCGCATATTAGGACGGCTGCCTGGAAAATACTCATAACGCCGTGCAACTTTTAAATTTTTCAAAGGAGAAACTGAATTAAAGCAACTGGTTGGATTTCAGAATTCTCTGGTCTCAGAACAAGGCTGAACCACAGCGAAGAGTTAATTGTGCCCCCTTTTTACTATGGGTAAAAAATAATGGATTTTAAAATTATTATAGGAATTTCACCCCATCAGTTAAAACCCCCGCAAATGTGCATCATCAGACTGTCATACAAACAGAGGCAATCCTCACGAAGTTGTTCAGTGTGTTTTGCCCCATTCTACGACCTTTCTTGCCACAGTCGTTAAGTGAATCACTGTTGTTGTTAAGTGAGTAACACAGTCATTAAGTGAATTTGGCTTTCCCCATTGACTTTGCTTGGCAGAAGGTGGCAAAAGTGGATCACATGACCCCAGGGACACTGCGACCATCATAAGTATGAATCAGTTGCTAAGCGGCAGAATTTTGATCACGTGACCACGGGGAGGGTGCAACGGTCATAAGTGTGAAAAATGGCCATAAGTAACTTTCTTCAGTGCCATTGTATCTTTGAATGTTCACTAAATGAATGGCTATAAGTCAAGGAGGAAGAGAGGGAGGGAGGGAGAGAAAAGAAGGAGAAGAAGAAAAAGAAAGGAAGGAAAGAAAGAAGAAAGAAGAGAGGGAATGAGGGAGGGAGGGAGGGAGGGAGAAGAAAGAGAGAGAAAAAGAAAGAAAAAAGGAAGGAAGGAAAATAAGGAAGAGAAAGAAAGAAAGGGAGGGAGGGAGGGAGAAAGGAAGAAGGGAGGGAGAAGAAAGAAAGAAAAAAGGGAAGGAGGGAACAGTGACCCTTCTTTCTACTATTTTAAAAAGTCACTAAATGAACTGTCGTATACAGTATTTAGTTTTAATTTCTTTTTCTGATGTTGCCATCATTTTTGGCTCTGGAGTGTGAAAAAATAACCCCAAATTATACAATTAGGTGCATTCTTTTAATTTATTTCTTTTTTTCGTTGTTGCCATCCTATTGGTCCAGAGTGTGAAAAAAATATTTTTCTGTAGCTGAGATTTATCTACGTTATACACCCACACAAAACAGGAGAAGGTATTAGCAAGTTAAACAAATAACCTGACAATCATTTTTCCTCCCCAAAATGCTTTCATCTGCAGAAAAAGCCGAAAAACGTGGTTAATGAAAATCTCAATTATATGCAAATTCCATATTGTTCCAGAAAGGGTATAATTGGATTTTATTACAGCAATTGGTGAATAACCTGTCCCTCTAATCTCCTGTAGCTTTTCTGGCGATATGATGGGGTTGCTTAAACTTTTATTTTTTCCTGGCTTAATAACAGAATAATTTATTCCTCCGTATCTCATAGCTGTTACAATTTCTATAAAACATGGTAGACAAAAATCTAGATCTCAAGATTATTTTCTGTGATTTAAAGACAGGAAGTGGAAAGATAGATAGATAGATAGATAGATAGATAGATAGATAGATAGATAGATAGATAGATAGATAGATGATAGATAGATAGAGATAGATAGAGATAGATAGATAGATAGATAGATAGATAGATAGATAGATAGATAGATAGATAGATATAGATAGATAGATAGATAGAGATAGATAGATAGATAGATAGATAGATAGATAGATAGATAGATAGATAGATAGATAGAGATAGATAGAGATAGATAGATAGATAGATAGATAGATAGATAGATAGATAGATAGATAGATAGATGGATAGATATAGATAGATAGATAGACAGACAGACAGACAGACAGACAGACAGACAGACAGACAGATAGATAGATAGATAGATAGATAGACGATATAGATAGATAGATAGATAGATAGATAGATAGATAGATAGATAGATAGATAGATAGATAGATAGATAGATAGATAGACAGACAGACAGACAGACAGACAGACAGATAGACAGATAGATAGATAGATAGACGATATAGATAGATAGATAGATAGATAGATAGATAGATAGATAGATAGATAGATAGATAGATAGATAGATAGACAGACAGACAGACAGACAGATAGACAGATAGATAGATAGATAGACGATATAGATAGATAGATAGATAGATAGATAGATAGATAGATAGATAGATAGATAGATAGACAGACAGACAGACAGACAGACAGACAGACAGACAGATAGATAGATAGATAGATAGATAGATAGATAGACGATATAGATAGATAGATAGATAGACAGACAGACAGACAGACAGACAGACAGACAGACAGACAGATAGATAGATAGATAGATAGACGATATAGATAGATAGATAGATAGATAGATAGATAGATAGATAGATAGATAGATAGATAGATAGATAGATAGACAGACAGACAGACAGACAGACAGACAGACAGATAGATAGATAGATAGACGATATAGATAGATAGATAGATAGATAGATAGATAGATAGATAGATAGATAGATAGATAGATAGATAGATAGATAGATATGCAGGGATAGAGATAGATAGATAGATAGATAGATAGATAGATAGATAGATAGATAGATAGATAGATAGATAGATAGATAGATAGATAGATAGATAGATAGATATGCAGGGATAGAGATAGATAGATAGATAGATAGATAGATAGATAGATAGATAGATAGATAGATAGATAGATAGATAGATAGAGATAGATAGATAGATAGATAGATAGATAGATAGATAGATAGATAGATAGATAGATATGCAGGGATAGAGATAGATAGATAGATAGATAGATAGATAGATAGATAGATAGATAGATAGATAGACGATAGAGATAGAGAGATAGACGATAGAGAGAGAGAGAGAGATAGACGATATAGATAGATAGATATGGATGGATTAGATAGATAGATAGATAAATAGAAAGATAGATATATATGCAGGGATAGATAGAGAGAGAGAGAGAGAGAGAGAGATTAGATATATAGGGATAGGGAGAGAGAGAGATAGACGATAGAGATAGATAGATAGATAGATAGATAGATAGATAGATAGATAGATAGATAGAGATAGATAGATAAAGATAGATAGATAGATAGATAGATAGATAGATAGATAGATAGATAGATAGATAGATAGATAGATAGAGATAGATAGATAGATAGATAGATAGATAGATAGATAGATAGATAGATAGATAGATAGACCTGGACATGCAACCACCGGAGAGAGAAAGAGAGGGAGGGAGGGAGGGAGAGAGAGAGAGAGGGGGAAAGAGGAAGAGAGGGAGGGTCTACCTGGAATCTGCAGGTGACAACCGGCTGAAGGCTGTTCTAACCAGCCCAGATTGGGCTGGCTGGGAGGGACAATGGAGGCAGCCGTCAAGCCAGACGGCCAGATCTCAGGAATGCTCACCCTGAGGTCACGGGTTCAATTCCCGCTGGGGAGGGTGACTGAAAGCCATTGTCCTTCAAACAGCTGTGTGGCTCTGGGGCCGGGACTTCGTTTGCTCCCAGCCCAAAAATGGAAATATAACGCCACCTTGTAAGAATCCAAACAGCCACGGGAAGCTTCTTAAATTCCTCCCGGACTCCTTGCTGGTGCCATAGAAGAAGTAAAACAGATTTATTTCATTTCATGGCTTTTGTTTTGTCTTGTCTCATGGCACAGGTAGTCCTCGATTTATGACCGCAATGGAGCGCAACAATTTCCATTGCTAAGCGAGGCAGTGGTGAAGTGAAGTTTGCTCCCATTTTACGACTTTTCTTTCCACAGTTATTAAGTGAGTCGCTGCAGGAGTTAAGATAGCCACACGGTTGTGAATCCCTTAAGTGAATCCCTGCAGTTGTTAAGTTGGTCACATGTTGCTAAATTAATTTGAATATGAGAGAGAGGGAGGGAGGAAAGGAGAAAAGGAGATAGAGAGAAAGAGAGAGAGAGAAAGGAAGGAAGGAAGGAAGGAAGGAAGGAAAGAGGGAGGGAGGGAGGGGAGAAAGGAAGGAAGGAGGGAGAGAAGGATGGAAGGAAAGAAAATGAAAGAAAGGGGAAAAAGGAAGGAAGGGGAGGAAGGGAAGGAGAGAAAGAAAGAAGAATGAGGAAGGGAGGTGGGAGAAAGGAAGGAAGAAGGGAGAGAAGGAAGGAAAGAAAAAGAAAGGGGAAAAAGGAAGGAGGGAGGGAAGGAAAGAAAGAAAGAAACCAGTTCTTTTTTGCCAGTTGTTAAGTGAATCACTGCTGTTGTTAAATGAATCCGGCTCTCCATTGCTTGCCAGGCGGTCACAAAAGGGGATCACGTGACCCTGGGACACTGTGACCATCATAAATGCGAGTCAGTTGCCAAGCGTCTGAATTTTGATTCCATGACCACGGGGATTCTGTGACAGTTGTAAGCATGGAAAACACTCATCATTCCCTTTTTTCCGTTGCCTTTGCAGTCACTAAACGAGCTGTTGTAAGTCGAGGAGCCCCTGCAGAGAGGCCGGGAGTCCCTAGGTTGAAACGTAACAACACCTTGGTTCCCAGACGTCACTACAACAAGGACCCATGTGTGACATTGTGTGCACATATGTTTGTGGGGATATAATGAGACCAACCTAAGTGGCTCCAGATTTGCTTTTCAAGAGAATTTCTCAGGGCCCGACAGGATCTTTGGGACACATGCCCAGATTTTGCCTTTTGTGATGTCGCTCCTCCACTCGGAGGGAGGGCTGTTGTCAATTTCGATGTGTGGCATTCCTTTTTGTGATTTGTGTTGAGAACGGCTGCAAGCCTTTCCGCTCCCCATAACAAGAATCAGGCCGAAGCATTCAGATTCATTGCAGCACCTAAATCCTTGTGTGGAAATAAACTTACTGACTGTCCCAAGACACAATGGCACTGAAAAAAAGGAACTTAGGACCGTTTTGCACACTCACAACCGTTGCAACACACACACACACACACACACACACACATGTGGTCATGTGACGCTTGGCCACTGACTGGTATTTGTGACAGTCGCAGGAATCAGGTGATCCCTTCTTGCGACCTTCTGATGAGAAATATCAATGGGGAAGTCAGATTCACTTAACGGCCGTGTGACTAATTTAATAACTGCTGTGATTCACTTAACAACCGTGGCCAAAACGCGCTTAACAAATGTATTATAGAAATGTTGGGCTCAATTGTTGTCGTAAGTCAAGGAATATACAGTGTATGTATATATGTGTATATATATATGTATGTATGTATGTATGTGTATATATATATATATATATATATATATATATATATATATATATATATATATATATATATATATATATATATATATTCTTAAGTTTTCGCAGGTACTTACATGTATGGCATTCAGCTTTGTTCGGGTATTTTCCCACATCATTGTAGTTGTGCTTTTAAAGTTGTAGCAACGTTTCAGCAGAATCTCATCTGCCATCATCAGGCTTCTCTATTGTATCAATACAGAAGCCTGATGATGTATCAATACAGAAGCCTGATGATGGCAGATGAGATTCTGCCGAAACGTTGCTACAACTTTAAAAGAACAACTACCATGACGTGGGAAAATACCCGAACAAAGCTGAATGCCATACATATATAAGTAGTGAATGGATAAAACAATAATTTAAAAAAGCAAGATAAAAATTTCTGTTGAAACTGTTATTACAAGGATGAGTGAATGGACTTCTGAGCACCGAATTAATCTGAATTTAACCCCTTGAATCAAATTGTGGACAACTGTAAACACCCGGCTCTGTTGGAGCCACTGAATCAGATCTGATTTGGATTCCCAGCTGAATTTGATCCATTACCTTGGTGGGATTAAAAATGTTTTACTGTTGGTTCTGTGGGCGTGGTGTGGCTTGGTGGGCGTGGCAGGGGAAGGATACTGCAAAATCCCCCTCCCCTCCCCACTCACCTGCTTTCCAGCTCCATTTTCCAGCGCAGGGCAACAAATGAAACCCCAGTCAATCAAATGTGCCTGGCATATAGCTTCTCATTTATTTTATATACACGCCTTTCTTTTTCCATTGTGCTTTATGTAGCTGACAAGCTAACACTGACACGGAGAATGGGAGGAGGGGGAGGAGGAAGAAGAGGAGGAGAATGACTATGAGTCCTTAGTGCTCTCTGAGCTGGGTAGTTTTCTTACAGACGTTTCATGACCCAACTTAGTAACATCATCAGTGCTACAAGAGAGGAGGAGGAGGACGACTGTGGGATCCTCAGTGCTCTCTGAAATCGCTTCTTTTCTTGCAGATGTTTCATTACCACACTAGGTAATCTCATCAGGAGAAGAGAGGAGTCTATGGACTGGAGAAGAAGGGGAGGAGAAGGGCTGTGGGGCCCTTGGTGCTCTGAGTTCAGTTGCTTTCTTGCAGACATTTTCATTACCATCCTAAATAACATCATCAGGGCTAGAAGCAACTGGGGTTCGCTCAGTCAGTGCTAGACTGATGATGTTATCTAGTTCGGTAATGAGATACCTGTGGAAAAACAACCAGGTTCAGAGAGCACCATTGTGTGCGTGGACTTCTGTAATCGACAACTTTTTCAACTTGGCCTTCCCACCAATTTATCATTCCTGGCATGTGACAATTTTGATAGATGTTCCCACGATTCATTTCAAGAACTGTTTTAGCTCCTATTATTAGGGCTGGTTGCAAAAACCATCCAGATGTTCAGATGAGTTTGGCAATCTAGTCCACCTCTTCCCAAGGACTAGACAAGCGTGCTCGTTCGAGATTTTGTCACTGGATGTCTCCTGGTTCCGCGAGTAAACCTGCTTTTTGCAACTGACTGAGTCCAAAATTTGCCAAAAGGGGATTATATGATCCCAGGACACTGCAACCATCATAAATACGAGTCAGTTGCCAAGCGTCTGAATTTTAGTCATGTGACCATGGGGATTGCTGCCACAGTCGTAAGGGTGAAAACAGTCCCAGTTTTCCACAGTTTTCCACACAGTCCACAATTATGCATTTTTCAGTGCTGTTGTGAATTCGGTTTCGAATTTACCGAATTCGTTTCGGTTCCCCAAAACAGCACAGGAAATGCTTTTTAAAAATCCCCCTTTTCTCACTTGGTGACTCTGATCGCATTACAGGTTTACAGCCATTCACTTAGTGATCATTTGAAGTCACAAGGGCACTGAAAAAAGTGACCGATGACCAGGTTTCACATTTATGACCATTGCAGCATCCCCATGGCCACATGATTTACATTCGGACGCTTGGCAGCTGACTCATATTTATGACGGTCACAGTGTCCCAGAGTTACGCGATTCCCCTTTTGATTGACCTCCTGAGGAGCGAAATCCGCGGGGAAAGGCAGATTCATGGAAGTACCGTGTTGCTAATTTAACAACTGCAGGGATTCACTTAACAATGGTGGCCATAAAATGAAAAGCCGTAAAATGGGGCAAAACTCACTGAATCCATGTCCTGCTTAGCAACATAAATTATGAGCTCAATGAGCTCAAACAATCCCTAAACACATAGTTTTAAGTCCACTACAGTGCTAGCAGTGCATTACAAGCCCTGAAACAGGCCCTTCTAAGGCCCTTTGTAACTTTGAATAGTTATTTAGCCATTAGTCATAAGATGAGGACTCTCTATCAGTGGCTGTTTCTTTGTTAAAACTCCAGCTGAGTGCAGCCAATTAGGCCAATCTGAAATCATCTTTCAGAGTTACACAAAGACACACAAAAATAAGATGTTTTCCATGGACTGAAAGAACGGTAAAAGGCTGGGATGAATCAGACAGGCACACAGGAGAGGGAATAACTAAATTTCCTACCTTTTGAGCCAAAACTTCACCACTTTTTAACCCCTGTTTACAGCAAAGTGACAAAACTCATCCCTTTTTTTCCCGGCAAACATTATGTTGCAATCCTTCATCCTCAATCGGGATTGACTTCACTTCCCCACCGTGATTTAGCCACAATTATTGGCTGGGTCCTAGAATCTGAGGTTAGTTTTAGTATAGCTAGCATGCATCATCCAGGCAGGGGAAGGGAAAAAAAACCCAGAATAAACATGGTAACCCATTGATTCATTCCTCCGTTAAATCACACAAAAAATATCTGAAGACTTTACCCAGAAATTGAATTGTTTGACTAAAAGAATATTTGGCATGACTCGCCCTAAGCAAACACAAATATTTTTTCTGCAAAGATTTGAATTGCATTTTGCTGACAAACTTGGAGATCATTCAAGCGTCTGTTCTTCTAACATTAAAAAAAGAAATGAAGAGGTATTATTTTTGTAACGAGACAAAAAAAAAGAGAGAGAGAGAGAGAGAGAGAGCCATCATCTGTGGTTTTGCAGCCGCTGATTTCCTGTAAAAGTTAAGGCTGGAAAGACGTTAAAATAAATACATCTTTGTCAGCCAGCTGGGACATACTGGGTTATAATAGTAAAACAGTAGCAGGGTTTACCCGGGAACTAGAGCATTACTTGGCATGAACATTGTACCAGAAAAGCTTCCAGAAAGAAGAGGAAAAGAAAGAGACCTGGAACAGGATGTAGAAGAGAATTTTTCAACCTCGTCGACGTTTAGATGAGTGGACTTCAATTCCCAGAATTCTCCATCCAGATATTGAACTCCAAATATCCTGGTGGGCAGGCGTGGGCTTCAAAAATCTCACCAACAGATCTCTGCCTGGTTGTTGGACAGGCGTGGCCTAGTTGGCCTCCTGCATCACAGTGGGGGGAGCATTTTCATCCTCCCCGGGCTCCCGAGGCCTTCCGGAGGACAAAAACGGGCCTATTTGCAGCCTTCCAGAGCCTGTTTTGCCCTCCTTGAGCCTTCCATGTGGGCCCTGCACTTACCTTGCCTCCAAAATGGGTCACATGGGGGCTCCTGGAAGGGAGGAGTGGGCGTGGCCAGCTAGGGGTGGGATTGGGAGGTTCTCTGAATCAGCTACGGGTTCTCCCAAACCTGGGCAAACCCATAGGAGCTCTGGGAGGGGAACTCTGGGAGTTGAAATCCATACATATTGGCAAAAGCGGAAGAGACTTCCGACTTCCTGCTGGCTTCCCCAATGACTTTCCTTAGGGGAAGCCGGCTGGAACCTTAGAGAAGATGGTCTGGGACAGCACAATGGCCCACAAATTTGGCAAATTTCAATCCCGTGGGAATCATAAGTCCTGGATTTTGGATGTGTCCTGTAAGTCAGGGGTCCCCAACCACCGGGCCGCGGACCGGTACCAGTCCGTGGAACATTTCCTACCGGGCCGCTGGTTTGCTGGGCGCCGCCATCTTGTTTGACGAGAAAGTGCTTCCGGGTGAGCTTTTCCGGTTGGAAAGCGGCGTTTGGGTTCTGAAGGAATCCTCGCGCCTTAGTTTCATCGAAGGGGGGGGCTTTGAACGAAACTAAGGTACGAGGATTCTTTCAGCACCCAAGACAAGGCAAGCCGAGCGACCGTCCCGAAGCCATCCCGAAGCGAAGCCCATTGACAAAGGTACAAAGGAGGAGTTGAAGGTGGCAGGGAGAAGTGGGGGACAGCTGTCTGGCCGGTCGCTTGGCTCACCTTGCCTTGTCAAGCGTACTGATGCCGGTACCAGGCCGTGGATCATTTTGTGATGCTGGTACCGGGCCGTGGCACAAAAAAGGTTGGGGGCCACTGCTGTAAGTGATCCCATTTTGAAATACGTTGGGTCAAAAACCTGGTTTGCCGTGGGAGTTTTTTCCCCTTCTCCCCTCGGTATGTTTCTGTTATATAAATTAGAAGATCTGAACTTCAGGCTCACGTTTAAAGCAACGATGCACCAGGGAGAGCAGCAAAGACAAAGAGGTCAGAGGTGGGGAGTGGAGTGGAATTGGAAAACTCCAAATGCCGTTTTGCAAAAGAAGCAAAATCAGAAATCCAGACGTTCGTTCCGTCAAGACGGTTGAGTTTTGCCCAAGGAGCAATCAGAGTTTCCCTGAGGCTGAGCTCAGCTCCTGATGAATTCAAAACGGCACCTTCCCCCGCTGCCTCCCCCGTTTTTTGCAAGCCTGATCTGTCAATCTTTGTCGGCAGCCTCATTTGTAAGGATGAGGGCGATGTTTGAGATCCAGGCACCTGGGTTGCAAGGGCGTCGTTGTCAGAATTGCAGAGTGTGGTTGTGGGTCCCCAAGGGGTTGTTATTCATCTGGGGATTTTGCTGGGACAAGGGTGATGCCACATGAAAGGCAGAATGATAGGTAGCTGCAGGGATATTGCAAGGATTGTGTGCGTGTGTGTGTGTGTCTGTGTGTAAATCTCATTTTTCTAACATCGTTGTCTTTCCAGGAGAGCAGGGAAGAAGAAGATTCTGGAAGCTTCCTTCCTATAGATCAGTGTTTCTCAGTCTTGGCAAATTTAAGATGGGAATCACCCAGCCATCTTTCGTGCCTGAGGCGGTACTAGAATTCATCGTCTCTTGGTGATTGACCCAAAGTCACCCAGCTGGCTTTTATGCTTAAAGCAGGACTAGAACTCTCAGTCTCCTGGTGATTGACAATGAGCAACCTAGCTGGGTTTCATGGCTAAAACAGGGCTAGAATTCACTGTATCCTATTGATTGGCCCTAAGTCACCCAGCTGGCTTTTATGTCTAAGGTGGGATTAAAACTCACCATCTCCTGGTTTCTAGCCTTAACCATTAGACCACTAGATCTGGCCTTTCGCAGCACGCTCCCTCCCTTCTTGCTCTTAAGGGTTGATGGACAAGCAGTCCTATAGACTCGCAGGGGTCTCCAACCTTAGCAACTTGAAGACTTGTGGACTTCAGCTCTGCTGGCTGAGGAATTCTGGGAGTTGAAGTCCATAAGTCTTAAAGTTGCTAAGGTTGGAGATCCCTGCTATAGAATCAGGGCCTGGTCCTTGCACATGCCAAAATACTGGTAAAAGAATGCCTACAATCAAGGTTTTTTCTTTTCCACGTCATGAGTTGACCCATGACACTCTTCTCCATACTGCAAAGTTGGAGCCCCAGAAGACAAAAGTTTTCTCCCTTATTATCATAAGTTACTGCTTCATTAGCAGCCGCCAATGGGGCAAGGTGGCAGCTCCTCTGCCCTTCGTCTAATTAATGTAGCTGGCTGCAAGGAAATGCAACGCTTCCTGGCCAGGAAAAGAAAAGAAAAAGGCTTTGTGAATCATAGAGGAGAAATCAGGGTATAATGATCTAGCAGACTTACAAAATAGCTTTCTGAGTTTGGCGAGCAGAAGGAAAAACCTGCTTTAATCTTGCTGCAGCTACCCTGATGAAATCCAGTGAAAAGTGGTGCCACGAGCAATCCTCGGCGTATGACATGAAAAAAAAAATTGCCAGTGGACAATGGAATGGAATGGAATGGAATAGAATAGAATAGAATAGAATAGAATAGAATAGAATAGAATAGAATAGAATAGAAAATACGGAATGGGATGGGATGGAATGGAATGGAACGGAACGGAATAGAACAGAATAAGGAATAAGAATAGAATAGAATAGAATAGAATAGAATAGAATAGAATAGAATAGAATAGAATAGAATAGAATAGAATAGAATAGAAAATACAGAATGGAATGGAATGGAAGAGAAGAGAAGAGAGAAAAAAGAAGAGAAGAGAAAATACGGAATGGGATGGAATGGAATAGAATAGAATATAGAATAGAATGGAATGAAACAGAACAGAATAAAAATGAGAAGAGAACAGACTAGAACAGAGAAATAGGACGGGAAGGGAAGAGAAGAGAAGAAAAGAAAAGAGAAAAAAGAGACAGAATAGGACACAGCAGAACAGAATAAAGAATAGAGAAGAAACAGGAGCAGGAACAGAGCAGAGAACAGAGAACAGAGGAGGGGAGAAATATTTTATTTGGCCAATGTGATTAAGCACACAAGGAATTTGCGTCCAATGCAGGAACTCTCAGTGTCCATGCAAAGCAACAAAATTACAACAATAACAATAATAACACCAACAAGAGGAGATGGTAAAGAAGATAATAAAAAAGATAACGAGAATACTATAGGCCTGCAACATGGTTAAATATACGTATTAGACAGGGCTGTTGGGATTCGGTGTTGAGCAGAGGGATGGGAGGCGTCCTGGTTGCTCTTGTTTTTTCTGCAATCCTAGCTACCGCTTGGAGCCTTTACCTGTCCTGTTTGGTTGCTGTACCAAGCCAGTTATAGAAGAACCAATGGTAGATTCAGTAATGCTGATTGGGGAATTCTGGGGATTGAAGTCCATACTTCCTCAAGGGGTCCAACTTTCTCCTTTGGCCTGTGGGGGTTTCAGGGGACCAGTGAGATATTGAGAAGCTTCATTGTGGATCAAATCTTTCTTTTTTTTAAGTGACCACGCTTGACACATTTATTGCTTTTATGGGGTTTTTTTTTCATACAGCAATAATGACAAGGTCATTTATTAGGGGGAGGCAGCCTTATAAACTGGATGAATAAATAATAAAGAAATAATAGCTCTGGGGTCTTTATAAAACACAAGAAAACTGGCATTAAATGGATAACTCTTGGCCTCTTTTCCTGAAAAACAGATTGCCGTTTTATCTACTTATTGAAAAAAGCTCATTATAGCAGCCTTAGCGGCGGGATTGTGTAGCATGAAATGGACAGCTTATTCATGTAACAGATAATTTGACTTAAACTTTAGGGAGTATCTTCTTTTTTTTTTTTTTTTGCATTGTTCGTCTATTTTTGCTGTTTCCTTTTAACAATTTATTTATGGATGTGGTTGGGCTTTTATAATCTGGGTTTGAAGTCATCTGGGTCATTTTTCTATGGAAAACTAGACAGATAGATGTGGAGGGCGGGACAGAAAGACAGAGAAAGAAAAATATGGGATGGATGAATCGGTGGATGGTGAATGAAGAGATAGATTGACAATGGATGGATAGATATTAATAAGGAATGTAGAGATAAATTAGAGAGAGACAGAGATATGGATGATAGAGAAATATGGATGAATGGAGGGAAGGAAAGAGGGAGAAATAGAGAGAGAGAGAAAGGGATGGAGGGAGGGATGGATCTGAGAGGGAGAGCAAAAGAAAAATTGGCAAGTTAGGTGGAGAAAACATCATTAAATAGGTCTGTCTCTTACAGTTTTGCACTCAGTGTAAAGAATTGAGAATTCTATATGAAGACAATTAGTTGGAAGTTTAAATTATTTTAATAGATATAGAGGTTCCTGCTAACATTATGGAAAGTAGCATTATTCGTGTCTAATAAATCATGACTACAGTGAAAAGCATTGTTTTCCAGCACCTCTTTAGATTCTTAAAATTGCCCTGGGTAGACATCAAATAGTTTTCACATAAAAGCTATGGAAAATGTTTTGGCAAAACGTTAAGAGGTAATGAATGGTGATTTTAATTCAAGCAATTGGAGCCACAGCAGGTCACCAAGAGCAAACTTCAAGTGAAGACAGGCTTTTCAAAAAAGTTCTGTAGAACCTCTTGTGGTTTTTGGTTTTTTTAATTATCCAATGGACAGCCAAGCTGAGAACGAAAGAAAGAAAGAAAGAAAGAAAGAAAGAAAGAAAGAAAGAAAGAAAGAAGAGAGGGAGGGAGGAGGGAGGGAGGGAAGAAGATAGAAGGAAGGAGGAAGGGATGAAGGAAAAAAGTAGGGAGGAAAGAAGGAAGAAAGGAGGATTGAAGGAGGAAGGGAAGAAGGAAGGAAGAACGGAGAAAGGAAGAAGGGAGGAAGAAGAGGAAGGAAGGAAGAAGGAAGGATGGAAGGAGGAAGGGAAGAAGGAAGAATGGAAGAAGGAAGAAAGAACGGAGGAAGGAAGAAGGGAGGAAGAAGAGGGAGGAAAGGAAGTAGGAAGGAAGGAGGGAGGAAGGCTCGAAGGAGGAAGTGATGAAGAAAGGAAGGAGGAAGGAGGAGAGGGAGGAAGGAAAGAAGGGAGGTAGAAGGAAGGAATATAATGGAAGGAAGGCGAAGGAAGGAGGGGGAAAGAAGGGAGGGAGGGATAGCGTATTTTCTACACACAGAAAAGGCTCCACAACCACTACAGAATGCACGCAGCCGTAAATCGCTCTGCCGTCGGGATCTTTCATACTCTAGTCTTTCCCTCCACAGGTGGATCCTGATGACGTCCTAACGAAGGAGGAGCAGATGTTGCTCCTGATGAAAGAAAAGGCCAAGTGTGAAAGGCACGTGCAAGCGAAGGGACCCCACGTGCCAGGTGAGTGGCCGTCTGGTTGCACCTCCCTTCCAAAAGCCTTCCAACTTTTTTGGGCATAGAAAAAAAAAAATCCGAATGTATCTGTGTGATTTGGGTGATTAGCTGGAATAGGTTAGAGCAGTTGCCCAACTTCGGCTAATTGAAGGCGAGCGGACTTCAGCTCCCAGAATTCTCAGCCATGACTGTGCAGGATGTGGAACGATGGGAGTTGAAGTCTGCAGACCCCAAAAAACTGCCAACAAATAATTGGCAAAGAGGAGGAAGGATTGTGGGGCCCTTGGAGCTTTCTGAGTTTGGTGGTTTTCTTGCAGATGTTTCCAGACTCCACTAAGGAACATCATGACTGCACTGTTTTCCCTCCTTCCTTCCCTCCTACCTTCCTTCCTTCCCTCCTTTCTTCCTTCCTTCCCTTCTTCCCTCCCTTCATCCTTCCTTCCTTCCTTCCCTCCCTCCCTTCCTCCTTCCTTCCTTCCCTCCCTCTCCCTCCTACCTTCCTTCCTTCCCTCCCTCCCTCTCCCTCCTACCTTCCTTCCTTCCTTCCCTCCTTCCTTCCCTCCCTCCTTCCTTCCTTCCCTCCTTCCTTCCCTCCTATCTTCCTTCCCTCCTTTCTTCCCTCCCTCCGTCCTTCCTTCCCTCCCTCCCTCCCTCCTTCCTTCCTTCCTTCCTTCGTTCTTTCTCTCCTCCCTTCCTCCTGCCTTCCCTCCCTCCCTCCTTCCTTCCCTCCTTCCCCCCCTCCCTCTTCCTCCTTCCTTCCCTCCCTCCTTCCCTCCTTCCCTCCCTTCCTTCCCTCCTTCCTTCCCTCCTACCTTCCTTCCTTCCTTCCCTCCTTCCTTCCCTCCCTTCCTCCCTTCCTCCTTCCTCCCTTCCTTCCCTCCTTCCTTCCTTCCTTCCCTCCTTCTTCCTTCCCTCCTTCCTTCCCTCCCTCCCTCCCTTCCTCCTTCCTTCCTTCCTTCCCTCCCTCCCTCTCTCCTTCCCTCCCTCCCTCTCTCCCTCCTTCCTTCCTTCCTTCCCTCCCTTCTTCCTTCCTTCCTTCCCTCCCTTCCTCCTTCCTTCCTTCCTTTCCTCCTTCCTTCCTTCCTTCCTTCCTTCCCTCCTTCCTTCCCTCCCTCCCATCCCTTCCTCCTTCCTTCCTTCCCTCCTTCCTTCCCTCCCTCCCTCCCTTCCTCCTTCCTTCCTTCCCTCCTACATTCCTTCCTTCCCTCCCTCCTTCCCTCCTTCCCTCCTTCCCTCCTTCCTTCCCTCCCTCCTTCCCTCCCTCCCTCTCTCCTTCCTTCCTTCCCTCCTTCCTTCCTTTCTTCCCTCCCTCCCTCCCTCCTTCCTTCCTTCCCTCACTCCCTCTCTCCTTCCTTCCTTCCCTCCCTCCCTCTCTCCTTCCCTCCCTCCCTCTCTCCCTCCTTCCTTCCTTCCTTCCCTCCCTTCTTCCTTCCTTCCTTCCTTCCTTCCCTCCTACATTCTTTCCTTCTCTCCCTCCCTTCCTCCTTCCTTCCTTCCTTCCCTCCTACATTCCTTCCCTCCCTCCCTCCCTCCCTCCTTCCTTCCTTCGCTCCTATCTTCCCTCCCTCTCTCTTTCCTTCCTTCCCTCCCTCCCTTCCCTTCCTCCTCCCTTCCTTCCTTCCCTCCCTCCCTCCCTCTCTCCTTCCTTCCTTCCCTACTTCCTTCCTTCCCTCCCTCCCTCCCTCTTTCCTTCCTTCCTTCCTTCCCTCCCTTCCTCTCTCCTTCCCTCTTTCCTTCCTTCCTTCCCTCCCTCCCTCCTCCTTTCTTCCTTTCTTCCCTCCCTCCTCCTTCTCTCCCTCCCTCTCTCCCTCCTTCCTTCCTTCCCTCCCTCCCTCCCTTCTTTCCTTCCCTCCCTTCCTTCCTTCCCTCCCTCCCTCCTTCCCTCCCTCTCTCCTCCCTTCTTCCTTCCTTCCCTCCCTCCCTCTCTCCTTCCTTCCCTTCTTCCTTCCTTCCTTTCCTCCCTCCCTCTCTCCTTCCTTCCTTCCTTCCTTCCTTCCCTTCTTCCTTCCTTGCTTCCCTCCCTCCCTCCCTTCCTTCTCTCCTCCTTTCTCCTCCCTTTCTCCATCCCTCTATCCCTCCCCCCTCTTTCTTTCTTCCCCTCTTTATTTCTCCATCCCTCCCTCCATCCCTCCTTCCCTTTCCTTCTTATTCCATCTGTAATCCTTCCCTCTCTCCCTCCTTCCTTCCTTGCTGCCTTTCCCCAGTCTCTTTTTCTTTCTTTTTTCCTCCCTCCCAGGACATTCTCTCTCCCCTCCAAAACCGGCAGATGCATCCTCCACTCCCAACCTTCCCCTGCAAACCAACCAACCGGAGAGTCACCTTCTCAGGTTTATAGGAGGGATCCTCCTGGGTTGTGTGAATGCAGAGGCTGACGGGTGTCCCACAGACCAGCTGGCATCTTCCAGGCAGCGGCTCTTCAAATAATCCAAATAATAATAATCCCCTTCGATCCTTCCTGGGCATTTGAGCGGAACAGTCGCCTTTCAGCCCTCCATCCTCTCACTTCTCTACCTCCATTCCTATCCCTTGGAAGAATACAGGCCGTCCTCGACTTACGGCCCTCCTCCGTTTAGTGACCATTCGAAGTTACAACGGCTCAGATCAAGGGGATGTGCCTGTTCCTCATCCTTGTGGCCACCACAGGCTCCTCCCTTTGTTCAAGAGGTCAGGATTCAGATGCTCGGCAACTGACTCATTTTTATGAAGGTCGTGGTGTTTCAGGGTGAAACAATCCCCTTTTGCGGCCTTCCGACAACCCCCAGGGGGAGAGAGCCGCATTCACTTAACAACTGCGGCTGGAAAGCCAGTTGTTCAGCGAGCTGTGTGTCTCATTTTACAACCTTTGTTGTTAAGCGGATCACTGCTGTTGTTCAGTCAGTTTCCCCCCCCCCCAGTTGGTTTTGTCAGTCAGGGATCACATGACACACAGCCCCACCTCCACCCCGGGACGCTGCAACACCGTCATAAAGATGAGTCAGTTGCCAATCATCCGAATTTAGATGGCCCAACCTCAGGGATGCTGCAGGGTGAAAAACAAAGATTGTAACCAGGGGTGGGATTCTACCAGTTCGCACCTATTCACTAGAACCGGTTGTTAACATTCTAAGCAGTTCATTATTAGAAGAAATTACACGGCTAATCCTGTAAGGAAGGCAGGAAGGAAACATTCTGGTGTTGCTTACAGAAACTGCCTCTCCGTTAAACCTTATTACATTCTTGGCAGGACTGGACTTCCTGTCTCTGGAACTTCTCTGGAGTTTTTTTCCCCTCCTTTGCTTGTGTGGAGGGACCATTCAAAGTTACAATGGTACTGAAAAAAGTGACTTATGACCATTTTTCACACTTACGACTGTTGTAGCATCCCCTCATGCGAGCCAGGCGAAGAGTGTGTGCCTCGATGTGAGTGATATTGAGTTGGCCACACACAGCCAATAACATGACCACCAAGCCACGCCTACCCAGTCACATGACCACCAAGCCATGTCCACCCAGTCACATGACCACCAAGCCATGCCCACCACCTAAGCCACACCCACGGAACCGGTTGTTAAAAAATTTGAATCCCACCCCGAGTCGTAAGTCCCTTTGTTTGGTGGCATTGTAACTATGAGTGGTCACTCAACAGACTGCCGTAAGTCAAGGACTACCTGGAACGAGGCAGTCGCAGAGCAACCTTGTCCGCCCCATCAGTCTGGCCTGCAATGCTATGAAGAAAGATTTTCTCCATCTCGGCCCCACCACTTTCCCCCCCCTCCCCCCCCCATCTTGTCCCCTCCCCAGCCAAGAGGCTGTTTTAAGTTTTTATTTTATTTTCTATTTTGGGAGCTCCTTAATTGGTGCCAGATGAGTCTGGTCGACAAAGATCGAGAGGCAGAGCTGGATTAGTGAGTGTGCAGGGCAGGCGAGCATGTGAGGGGGGGGGGGCG
Organism: Hydrophis major; assembly: GCA_033807585.1. NCBI lineage: Eukaryota > Metazoa > Chordata > Lepidosauria > Squamata > Elapidae > Hydrophis > Hydrophis major. The sequence continues at coordinate 170,575,456 of CM066343.1, forward strand.
ATGCGTGTGCGAGACACCCTCGGACCGGCTGCATTCTGCAGCTGTTCTTGCTTCGAACAATAGGACATATTTTAAGCAGGAATTTTTCCCCCTTTAACGCCTCTTGGAAGTTTGGGGTTTCTCTCTTGCCAGGCGAACATCCCTGAAAAAGCAAACATGATGGGTTCAAACCACGTGAAATTTTTATTTTCCCGTGCTCTTGAACACCCCCACCCACCCACCCAATCTGAAGGAAAACCGTGGGGATTTCTTGTTAAATCAATTTATTGGCCTGCAAACTTCATATGCAAGGGTTTTTTTTTTCCCCCAGCTGTTGCTACTCTAAGAGGATAGTAGAGTAGAGCAGGGGTCTGCCAACCTTTTGGACCTCAGGGACCACCAAACCCATCATTTTAAATCCCGTAGACCAGAGACCCTGGGAAAATCCCCCCCAAAAAAGTCTGCAGGAAAATCTCCCACCCCAATTTCCTACCGATCGATCGTTCTTTATTTGGGATCGCAGTATCCCATCTCCAGCTCCATTCTCAGGGAGAGAGAGAGAGACTTTTGGCTTCATGCAAGGAAAACAGCAGAAGTCTTTCTTTCTCTCCCCCAAACTCCCCCAGAAATGAGTCTTTGCCAGCGCAGCTTCTTGGAGCAGGAGGCCTTGCAGGGTCCCAAAGGCTCATTTCTGGTGGAGTTTTGGGGAGAAAAGGAAAGACTTTGGCTGCTTTCCTTGCATGCAGCCAAAAACAGAAGAAGGAAGCAGAAAGAAGCAGCCCGGTGGCCAGGCCAGGCGCATAGGATGAGTGGGGCAAGTTCCCCCCTCCGCCCTTTCCCCCCTCCCCTCACTACCTCGTGTTGTTCACAATGCAAGCGACGCAAGCCTTGTGTTCCCACACAGTCTGGATTAATTGCTTTGGGGGTGACATTTCTCCGCAGACCACCAAAATTTTCTCGCAGACCACCAATGGTCCCTGGCCCACTGGTTGGCAACCACTGGAGTAGGGTATAGTGTAGTGTAGTATTAGTATAGTACAATATATAATCTAATATGCTATATAATAATATATAACAACATAACAGAACACAATGTAGTGTAATATAGTATAGTATAATCTAGTATAGCAGCATAGCATAATGCAGTATGGTATAATAATATAGTATAATAATATATAAACAATACATTACAAGATAACATTACACAATACAGTACAGTACAACAGAACACAACACAATTCAATACAATACAGTATAGTGCAATACAAAATACAACACAATATAACATAAATAAAATACAGTACAATATAATACAACGCAATATAGGATAGGATAGGACAGCACAGCACAATACAACAGTACAACACAGCACAGCACAATACAGTGCAACACAGTATAATATAATACAGTACAAAACAATCAAGGGAAGCAGGTCAGAGTGGAAAAACAAAACTTTGTTCTGGAATAAAACAGTTTGAAGAAAATGGTGCAGTTGTCAACAAATAGAACTGACTCAAAATTCTTTGTTTGAGCTAGAGATCCTACTCCCAGAGAAAATAAAAACAGACATTAGAAAAGTCTACTTTTACAATGGTTAAATGTTTGCTATCAGCCTAAGACATCATTCTCTAGCAATAATGGTTTGTTTAGTTCCATCCTGCAAACTTTGCAGAAAAATATCTCACAGGGAAAGGCTGTGAGGGAAAGGTTTTTTTGTTTTCTGTTTTTGGTAAAAGTCCTTGCAAGTAAAGTCCACCCCTTTTAAATAAAGGTGTGATTTCAATAAAAAGGAGATAAGCTTGGGCCTGCTCAATTGAGGACGCCATTTTGATTCTTTTGACCTCTGGGGACATTTTGGTCCTATCTTCTGCTTCCTTGCTATCATCATCCTTGGAGATCTGAGGTTCTCGCAGGTACTTGTATGTGGATCTTTGGTTATTCAGGTTTTCTCCCGCATAAGATTGGAAGTATCTAGGCAACAGAGCCGAAGACACAAGCCTGAAGATGATGAATGAGACTTCATCGAAACATTGCCTAGATACTTCCAATCTTATGTGGGAGAAAACCCGAATAACCAAAGATCCATATATATATGTGTGTGTATGTGTGTGTGTGTGTTTTCTTAAGTTTTCGCGGGTACTTATATGTATTCAGCTTTGTTTGTTTGGGAAAATACCCGAACAAAGCTGAATACTATATATATATGTATGTCTGTCTGTCTGTCTGTCTGTCTGTCTGTCTGTCTGTCTAGGTGTGTTCGGGTCTTTTCCCGTGTAAGATTAAGATTAAGATAATCTTACAAGGGAAAACCAGCATGGATGAATTTATGCTAATTGCAGCACCCGGGTCATGTAAACTTCATTTTACCACCTTTCCACCATGATTCACTTAACAACTGAACAACCATGGCCGAAAAGTCACCACTCACTTAAGAACCTACTTGCTTAACGATGGAAATTCTGCTCTCCATTGTGGTCATAAGTCGAGGAAGAAAAATGAGATTTTGTTTTAAATGTATCCAATCAAAATTCATCGGCGGGGCTTCCTTGAAATCTTCCTGGGGCCAGGAGATGCTCCCTGCATTCCAATTGGGCCGTCAGGGAAGGACTGAGGCTGCTGATTGGTTGCTGATCCTCTCTGTGTTTTGATCTAGCTGAAGTAAAGTTAGAGAAAGTTTTCGCACAAGGAAAGGTTTTTCTGAGCAAATGTGGCCAATGAGCAGGGTGCAGTCACGCCTGCTGGGTCTGGAGTTAATTAGCGTGAGCTAACGAGATGCTGGGAATGAAGTCAGAATTAATTAGGAGGAAATAAAGACATTGTTCAAGAATGCGACAGAAGTGGTTTCAAGGGGGAAGGGGGCCTGTTTCTTTTTTTAAAATGAACTACAACTGGTCCTAATTCAAGCAAAGGGAGATGCTTGAAGGGACCGGTATCATTTTCTGCAGCCAAACAAGCCCATCTGGGTGAGGGCTGGACTAGATGACCTCCAGAGTCCCTTCCAACCCTATGATTCCAAGCTAGAGATCGTTGGGTAGCCAGAATAGATTAGAGGAAGGTTGCCCAACCGTGGCCAATTGAAGGCAAATGGACTTCAACTCCCAGAATTCTCAGCTGTGGAACTATGGGAGTTGAAGTCTGTAGACCCAAAAACAAATTGGCGAAGTTGGAAAATGCTAAGATTATGGAGGAGGAGGAGGACTGTGGTATCCCTGATGCTCTCTAAACTTGCTGATCTTCTTGCAGACATTTCATGACCCAACTAGGGAACATCATCAGTGCTAAAGGAGGTGCAGTTTGAGGAAAAGAGGAGGAGGAGGACTGAGAGGTCCCTGGCAGTGACTATCGCAGCTCATTGTCTGAATGGTGGAAACCTCATTGATATGCAAATTGCAATGATTATATGGGTTAAATTAGATGTCTATGTACTGTTATTGCAATTGTTATTTTTTTTATCTGCCTTTATAGTTTTTAAGAATAACTACGAGTTGGCAGATGTATATTATCAGCCTTCCTTCTCCTGTTTTCCCCACAACAACCACCATGCGACGTGGGTTGGGCTCAGGAAGACTGGCCCAAAATCATCCAGCTCAGCTGACTTTCATACTTAAAGTAGAACTAGAACTCCCTTTCTCCTGGTGATCAGCCCAAAAATCAGGAAGCCATGAGTTCAATCCTAAGTAGAGGCTAATATTTGGAATAGACTCTCCTGCTCGAGCAGGGGGGTGGACTAGATGACCTCCAAGGTCCCTTCCAAATCTGTTATTCTATGATTCTAAGTCACCCAGCCTGTCTTTCATGGTTAAGGTGGGACTAGAACTCCCCGTCTCCTGGTGATTGGCCTAAAGTCACCCAGCTGGCTTTCTTGTCTAAGGTGGGACTAGAACTCCCCGTCTCCTGGTGATTGGCCTAAAGTCACCCAGCTGGCTTTCTTGTCTAAGGTGAGACTAGAACTCCCCGTCTCCTGGTGCTTGATCCAAAGTCAACAGTACTCAGTAAACCTTCCTGATATACAAGCTTTGGTGCATTTTCTTCACTGTCCTTCAGATATTCTTTCAAAGCTCTTTCTTCTTCTTCAAATCCACCCTCAACTGTGGAAATTCACTAGGTGCCCTCACCCTGGGATCTCCTGGTGGTGCCCCATCCAAGTATTTATCCCACTCCCCGCAAGGGTTGAATGCTTCCTTTGCGGATCAAAGCTCCCATTTCAATCCCTGCCTTTCACTTATGCAGATTCTGTGGCACCCGATAAGATTTGGTACAGGTGGTCCTCAAGTTATGACCACAACTGAAAACCAAAATTTCTGTTGGTAAAATGAGACATTTGTGAAGTGCATTTTGCCCCCAAAATACGGCATTTTATGCCACCGTGGTTAAGCGAATCACTGCAGTTGATAAATTAGTCACTTGGTTGTTAAATGAATCTGGCTTCCCAATTGACTTGGCTTGCAAAAGGGAGATCATTCGGCCATCATCCGTCTTAAATATGAGTCAGTTGCTGAGCGTTCAAGTTTTGATCCTGTGACCACGGCGATGACTGCAATGGTCGTAAGTGTGAAAAGCGGTACTTGCAGTATTTGCAGTACTGTTATAACTTTGAACGGTCACTAAATAAACCTTGTAAATCGAGGACGGCCTGTAACTTCTTATATAACGATTTCTTTTTATATAAAAAGCAGATCGGGATGCAAGAGAAAAAGAGATGCAAAATTTTAAAGGCCAGGCAGATGATGAAAACTGTTTATTTTGGCAGCGCGAAAAGAAAAAATTTGAACAGAAAAATTACAGCTTTTCTGTAATTAAAAACCTGGAGAATTTTGTGCATTTATTGTGTGGAGGCCCCACAGCGTCTTGGGTGGAAAAATGGGGAGGAGGAAAGGGGTTTTCAAGGGAGAGACACCAAAGAGATACTAAATTTTTCTGTAATGCAGGGCGTCCTCGACTTACGATCGCAGCAGGGAAAAGTATTTCTTTTGCTAAGCAAGGCCGTTGTTCAGTGAGTTGCACTCAGTTTTATGACCTTCCTGTTCTTAAGTGAGTCCCAGGTGATTTTTCGGCCTTTTGGCCCTGGTTATTAAGGGAATCACACGGTTGTTAAGTGAATTGAATTTGCCCAGAAGGTCACAAATGATGATCATATGACCCCGGGATGCTTCAACCATTGTAACTGGTTGCCAGGTGCCGAAATTTTGATCATATGATGGAGGGAATGTAGTGATGGTCATAAGTGTGAGGATTGATCATAAGTCACTTTTTAGTGGTGTTATGATGGTTGCCAAACAAATGGTGGTAAGTCGAGGACTACTTGTAAAGACGCAGGTAGTCCTCCACTTATGACCATCCGTTTAGTGACCATTCTCACACCAGGAATCCATCTTGCCTTTCATCATGGAATGTACAGGTCATCCTCAAGTTACGACCATAATGGAGGCTGCCCATCACGGTCATAACTCATAAAGGAGATCGAATCATGTGACCACCCTGATTTTACAACCATTTTTGCAACAGTCGTTAAGTAAACAAAGTGGTCATTAAGGTTAATCCATGGTTTGCTGTTGACTGGTTCTGCTGAAAATCAGAAATAAATGTGGGATTTGGGCAAAACCATTGTAAAATGAGACTGTGTGGTTGCAGGACGCTGCCAATGACTGTCATGTTTTTGAATCTGGTCCATAGATATAGGTAATCCTCGACTTACAACCACAATTCAGCCCAAAAGTTCTGTTACTAAGTAAGAGAGTTATTAAGTCAATTTTGCCCCGTTTTATGACTTTTCTTGCCATGGTTGTTAAGTAAATCACTGCAGTTGTTAAGTGAGGAACAGGGTTCTTAAGTGAATCCAGCTCCCCCATTGACGTTGTTTGTCGGAAGAAGAATCACGTGACTCCAGGACACTATGACCGTCATAAATACGAGTCTATTGCCGAGCATCCAAATTTTGATCATAAGACCCTGGGGATGCTGCAATGGTCATAAGTCTAAAAAATGGTCTTAAGTCACTTTTTTCAATGCCTGTGAAAATTCAAACGGTCACTAAATGAATGGTTGTAAGTCAAGGACTACTTCTATCCACAGGTAGGTCCGTCGTGACTTTGAATGGTTGTTAAGCGAGGGATTGTCTGTGAAAAATTACCAATAACAGCAACCAGCTATCTCATTCTGGGGGTCACGAATCCTGCAGCATGCAGGGGGTTGGGCTGGATGACCTCTGAGGTCCCGAGAGAGCCAGTTCCCACTTTTCCTTCCCACCCCAAATCCACGAAGAGAAATGCATAATTGTTTCAAAATGCCTTTTAATGGGTCGCACTCAGCGTCTCCCATCTGGAACCGGTTGTGTTCTTCTCAATTTGTCAGCATTCCTGCATTTAAATTTGTTCCAGTCCATTTTGGCATGTTTATGACGGCACTTTAAAAAAAAAAATGTTTGTATAGGAATTCTGAAGGCAAAACAAGCAACTTGGGGTGAATTCTTTGGGGTAGTTTTGCAAGATGATGCATTAAAGCTCTTGTTAATGATTGTACCAAGAACAGGAAATGTTCCGGCTCATTTTTTTTCTCTGCTGTGAAAATTCTCAGCCTTCTTCTTCTACGGCCATTTCTAAAAGAGAGAGAAGTTGTGGGGGAGGTCCTTGGTGCTCTCTGAGCCCGGAGGCTTTCTTGCAGACTTTTCATGACCCAGCTAGGTAATATCATCAGTGTTCGAGGTGAATGGGGTTTGTGATGAGGAGGAGGGGAGGTAGGATTGTGGGGTCTTTGGTGCTCTCTGAACTTGGTAGTTTTCTTATAGACCTTTCATCACTCAACTAGGTAACATCATCAATGCTAGAACCTAGAACCTCCCCACTTCCTTCTAGCCCTGATGATGTTCCCTAGTTGGGTCATGAAACGTCTGCAGGAAAACCACCAATCCCAGAGAACACCAGGGTCCCCACAATTCTGTTTCTAAATGTCTCCAACCATTTCTATAACTATAACATAACTCTCATCCTCAACACCTAAGATTAGTCTCCCATTTTTTTTAGGCTCAAGTACAAAATCCAGAAGTGGTTTTCAAATGGAAAAAAAAAAAAGCTAGATAAATTCTTTTCTTTAATTAGCGCAATCAGTTTGAGGATCTTTGCCAGCCCCATCACCATCCATTCTTCCATTGTGGGGAAATGAGTGTGCGTTCCCATCATTATGTATATAAGCCAACGTATCAGCTGATGGTTGCAACGTTGATCTCCCTGTTTAACTCCAAATGGTCTTCGCCTCTTTCTCTCTTTTTCCTCCTCCTTCTTCACCCATCTAATAAATAATGCTTTTATTTGCTGGACCAAACGGTCCTGTCAAAATCGGATAGGTTCAATCGAAACACACGGGTGTGTATTTGCAAGACCTCATGATGTGGAGGAGGTCCAAAAAACACACATACAATTCATGCTTTGACGTGGCTGAAAGAATTTTCCTGTCTCCAAGGCTCAGCATCTCTTGAGCTGGTGGCTGTTTTCCTGACTTCAAAAAAGATGCAAGACCAGCTTTGTTCCAGAAAGGCTGTAATGGTTGACGTTCTAGGTACAACCCATTCCGTAAAAGGAATACCTAGAACAGGGTTTCTCATTCTTGGACACTGTAAGATGTGGAGACTTCAACTCCCACAATTCCCAGCCAGCCAAGCTGAGATGTAGGGGCAGCTTCTCACCAGATGGGGTGGAATGGTTGGACATTCTAGTTGTAACAATGTTTCCAAGCTGTAGAAGGGATATCTAGAACAATGGCTCTCAATCTTGGCCATTTTAAGATGCATGGATCTCAACTCCCAGAATCCCTAGCAAGCCATGCTGAGATGAAGGTCCAGCTTTACTCCAGATGGGCTGGAATGATGGACATTCTGGGTCTGAAGATTTCTAAGCTGTAGAAGGAACATCTAGAACAGTGGCTCTCAATCTTGGCCACTTTAAAGAGTGTGTACTTCAACACCCAGAATCTCCCAGCCAAGTATGCTGAGATAATCAAGCTTGGCTCCAACTGGTGTTGTAGATCCAACACTTGATACCAAGCCATAGAAGGAGTATCTAGAACAGTTTTTTCAACCATAGCCACTTGAAGGCCTCAGCTCTCAGAATCCCCCAGCCAAGCATGCTGAGATGAACATCCAGCATCTCTCCAGACATGCTGGAATAGTGGACATTCTAGGTCCTACACATAGTTCTAAGTTGAAAAAATATCTAGAACACTGTTTCTCAAACTTGGCACCTTTAAGACCTGTGCACCTCAACTCCCAGAATCCCCCAGAGATGCAGGGCCAGATTCTCTCCAGATGGGCTGGAATGACGGACATTGAGATGAAGGTTGGCTTGGGAATTCTGGTAGTTGAGGTACAAAAGTCTTCAAGTAGCCAAGGTTGAGAGACACTCATCTAGGGCCCTTTACCATTGTCCACCCCTCTTTGACTTAATAGAAGATCTCCAACATGAAAGGAGCTTCCTTATTTTCCTGAATTATTATTGTTATTATTATCCCAAATCTCTCCCAGTTCCTCCTGGTTTCTCCCTGATTTCTCAAGGTAGTCCAACCAACAGATTTGGCCAACTTGAAAGGGGCCCTTGGTTGACGTGCACTGGAAGGAGAATTCCAGTCTGCATCACCTGGAAATTTTTAGTCGAAATCTCACATCCTGGAAGGAGGCCATCTCAAACCACGTTGGACATCCTGGCCAAGAAAATGACAGAGACGTGCTTGTGAAGTCCTACTCGCCTTCACAAGGGAGTCTTTCCCTTAATCGTATTAGCTGGATTTAATTTATTGACCTTCCTAGTTGAATCATATTTAGTTGGGGGGCTGAGGTCCACCCATTTGTCGGGCCTGGCATCGCCTGGTGGTTGGAAGGAAAAGCCCTGATGCCTTCTCCAGATGTGATCTTTGGAGCAGCAAGAGATGGGCAGTGCCATGCTGGCTCTGCCAGGGATTCCAGCTGTTTCTACTTTAAGGGACAACATGTGGACGTCAATCTGGAGGGCCTAAGATGGCAGCTGGCTTATGCCTTGGTCTGTTGGCCCTTCCTTCCTTTCTGCCTGAAGTCTATCCCTCCATGTTGGTGGCTCCTGGACTTGTAGGGAGAAGAAGCACCTCAGCCTTGCAAGCCAGCCTTGCAGATCTCAGACATGGTGACTCCCTTCATCTTTGGAGCAAAATCTTCATTTAGGCAGGCAAGTCCTGCCTGGGCTTGTGGGGTGGTGGATCTTCGTAGGGGAAGATCTGACATTGGAGGCAGGAAGCTCCCTATGTTCTGGCTATAGAAGGATGTTGAAGCGCAACTTCACCAGGTCTTAGAAATGTGTTCTTTCTTTCTTTCTTTCTTTCTTTCTTTCTTTCTTTCTTTCTTTCTTTCTTTCTTTCTTTCTTTCTTTCTTTCTTTCCTTCTTTTCTTTCTTTCCTTCTTTCTTTCTTTCCTTTTCTTTCTTTCCTTCTTTTCTTTCTTTCCTTCCTTCTTTCTTTCATTTTTATTATTAATTCTTTCTTTCCTGCTTGCTTGCTCCTTTATTATTTCTTACATGTTTTACTCTTCCTTCCTCTCACCATTCCTTCCATTCTTCTTCCTCCCTCCTCTCCCTCTTTTGCTTCCTTTCCTTTCTTCCCTCTCTCCTTCCTTATTCTGTCTCTCTTCTTTTTCTCTTTCTTTCTCTCGTATTTACTTCTGTTTCTCTCCTTCCTTTTCTTTTATCTCTCTCCCTTCCTCTCCTTTTCTCCCCCTCTCCGTCCTTCCTCTTCCTTCCTCCCTCCCTTCCTCCCTTCTCCTCTCCTCCGTTATTCTCCTTTCCCTCCCCTCCCTTTTCCCCCCTTGTCTTTTTCTAGCCTTCTTGAGGTTTCTGCCTCCTGTTTCTTTCCAAGCATGGCCAGTCCTTCCCGTAATAGAATTGCCACAAGGGCCCACCAGATCCAGCCCGCCTGCGGTCGCCTCTGCCCTGTTCAGAGTGCCAGCCTAACCTAGGGGCGATTTATATGGTATCCTGCTATGCAAACACCTTGGGAGCTGGCTGGGTTGGTGTCTCATTCCTTGCCAAGATGCAGATGGTTGTCGTGGGCTTTCCACATGGAGTAGATGCTGAGTTAAGCACGAAAGAAAGAAAAGAGAAAGAAAGAAAGAAAAGAAAAAGAAAGAAAGAAGAAAAAGAAAAAAAGAGGGAAGAAAGGAGGAAAAAAGAGGGAGGGAAGAAGGAAGGAAGGACAGAAGAAAAAGGAAAGAAGGAAGGAGGGAAGGAGGGATGGAAATAAGGGAGAGGGAAAGAAGTGCACAAGAAAAAGAAAGAGGAAGGAAGGAGGAAGGAAAAGAGGAGGGAGGGAAGGAAGGAAGGAAGGAAGAAAAAGGAAGGAGGGAATGAGACAAAAAGAAATAAGAGGAAGAAGGGAGGGAGGGAGGGAGGGAGGAAGGACTCCCAGAATTTATGGCATAATTTTAGCTTTGATAAAGGCAGACAAACAAACCACAGTTATCTGTTCTAATATGTCAAGGAGATAAATATTTCCCAGGAAGAAAAAGAAAGTGTTATGGAGTTACACAGTTGTGTTGAATATTTCTCTATATGTATCGTTGCCCCTAATTTAATAAAGTTGTTAAGGAAATCATTGCAGTCCTTAAGTGAATCATGTACCATTAAGCGAATTCGACTTCCCCCATTGACTATAGTTGTTGGAAGCCAGCTGGGAAGGTCGCAAAAAGGGAGTCACGTGACCCCAGGACACTGCAACTGCCATAAATACGAGCCAGTTGCCAACTCAACTATCCCAATTTTGATCATTTGGATGGACCCTGCGATAGTTGTAAGTGTGAAAAATGGTCATAGGTCACTTTTTTCACTGCCGCTGTTACTTTGAATGGTTGCTGAATGTGTGGTTGGCTTTCCACCCAACAAGAGGTCCAGTGACCTGAGCTTCTACCACTTCCTTGTCTGTTTTCCAGATGGATTTTGTGTCCCCGAATGGGACAACCTCATCTGTTGGCCAGAAGCAGCCCCAGGAAAAGTGATCTCCATACCCTGCCCAGATTACATCTATGACTTCAACCATGAGGGTGAGTCTGTCTGTCTGTTTGTCTCCCTCTCTCTCTCTCCCTCTTCTATCTATCTATCTATCTATCTATCTATCTATCTATCTATCTATCTATCTATCTATCTATCTATCTCATTTATCATCTATTAACCCTGTTAGTTGTCAATCTATCACTCTATTTATCCATTTATCCATTTATCTATAATCTCTTTTCTCTCTCTTTCTCATCTGTCTATCATTTATCATCTATTATCAACCCTGTTAGCTGTTAATCTATCATTCTATTTATCCATTTATCTATAATCTTTTCTCTCTCTCATCTATCTATCTGCCTGCCTGCCTCTCTCTCTCTCTCTCTCTCTCTCTCTCTCTCTCTCTCTCTCGTATCTATCTCATTTATCATCTATTAACCCTGTTAGCTGTTAATCTATCATTCTATTTATCTATTTACCTATAATCTTTTCTCTCTTACTATCTACCTGACTGTCTGCCTATCTGTCTGTCTGTATCTATCACCTGTCTATCATCTACCCTGTTAACGATCAATCATCTATTTATCCATTTATCTATCATCTCCCCCACTCTCTCTTTATCTAAATGACACATGCCTCACACCCACATCAGCAAAAAAGGTGTTGGAAAAATAAAGTTACAATCTAGGGGTTGTGGGGGGGCTCAACATTTGGCAGGTGAATAATGGAGAAGCTGCTGCAGAGAGCAGTTCATATTGTTAACATTTCCATGCTGATCCTTGCTGTCTCCCCTTTCAATCCTTTGCAGAAAATATCTCAAAAACCTTTCAATGCGAAGAAGGATAATTTGCTTTAAATTCAATGAAATTCAGTCCCAGGATCAGAGACATAACATAGATCCTCCCATCCAGAATCCCTGTTCTTTAAATTTAAAGTGGCAAGCTGTTCCACAGGACAACCTGTAGTGCCAATGTTTCTCGGTCTCAGCCAAGAGGCCTGGACTTTAATTCCCAGAATTCCCCACGCTGCCTGGGAAAATCCATCTAGCCACGCTTCCAAACCCCTTAAAATTAGCCGAAATAAGTCCAAGAGAAATAATTCCAAGAGAATTCTAAACCTTCCAGAGAATAAAGTGGAAAAACAGAAGCTTCTCTTATCAAACTCTACATTGAGAGATTGAGGCCTATAAATATCGTGGTTTATAGGCCTTAAACAGGCTCTTCAACCACCTCCTGACCCACTGAAACCCCTATGCCTGCCCCCTTTGTGTGGGTCCAACCAAGGCACAACTTTGGGGCTACTAAGAGATAACCAAAGGCAATATCTTCCCTGTTTCATGTTGTCCCTTTCCGCCAGGTTATGCCCACCGGCAGTGTGACTTAAATGGCAGCTGGGCATTGGTGCCCAACCAAAATCTCACCTGGGCGAACTACACCGAGTGTGCCAAATTCCTCGACCTTGCAACCCCGCAAAACGTGAGTGGCGACCCGGGTGAGAAGCAGAAGGACGTCTGAATTCCATCCATCCATTTTTTTTTAATAATCTTTATTTATTTACATATAAACAGTCTAGGTACAATCTTTATTTACTCATAAATTACCTGCTTACAACCTTTATTTATCCATAAATTATTTCTTTGTAATAATGTCTGCTTATTCATCGATTATTTACTTGCAGTCTTTATTCCTTTATTCTTCAATTATTTATTAAAAATCTTTACGGATTCGTTTGCAAACTGGCCTCCAGAAATTGTGGGGGCTCCATCACTCACAATGATGGAGACTTTTCAGGACGAGATTGGACAATTGTTCATCTGAAACGGTTCAAGATCTCCTGCTTGGCCAGGGGAGTGGGAGGAGAGTGGACTAGAAGACCTTCAAGGTCCCTTCCGACTCTGTTATTCTATTACGTATTTATAATCTAAATTAATTAATTATATTTATTTAATTATCCCATCTTTATTATTTTCATCAATAACTCAAGACAGCAAACACACACGATAACCCTTCTGCCTCTTATTTTCTGCATGACAACAATCCTATGAGTTCAGTGGGGCTGAGAGAAAAGGATTGGCCCGAAATCTCCCAGCCGGCTCTCATGCCTAAGACAGGACTAGAACTCCCCTTCTCTGGGTGATTGGTCCAAAGTCTCCCAGTTGCCTTTCATGCCTAAGACGGGACTAGAACTCCCCGTCTCCTGGTGATTGGCCCAATGTCTCCCAGTTGCCTTTCATGCCTAAAGCGGGACTAGAACTCCCCGTCTCCTGGTGATTGGCCCAATGTCTTCCAGTTGCCTTTCATGCCTAAGACGGGACTAGAACTCCCCGTCTCCTGGTGATTGTCCCAATGTCTCCCAGTTGCCTTTCATGCCTAAGACGGGACTAGAACTCCCCGTCTCCTGGTGATTGGCCCAATGTCTCCCAGTTGCCTTTCATGTCTAAGACGGGACTAGAACTCCCCGTCTCCTGGTGATTGGCCCAAAGTCTCCCAGTTGCCTTTCATGCCTAAAGCGGGACTAGAACTCCCCGTCTCCTGGTGATTGGCCCAGTGTCTCCCAGTTGCCTTTCATGCCTAAGATGGGACTAGAACTCCCGGTCTCCGGGTGACTGGCCCAATGTCTCCCAGTTGCCCTTCATACCTAAGGCGGGACTAGAACTCCCCATCTCCTGGTGACTGGCCCAATGTCTCCCAGTTGCCTTTCATGCCTAAGACGGGACTAGAACTTCCTGTCTCCTGGTGATTGGCTCAATGTCTCCCAGTTGCCTTTCTTGCCTAAGATGGGACTAGAACTCCCCATCTCCTGGTGATTGGCCCAATGTTTCCCAGTTGCCTTTCATGCCTAAGGCGGGACTAGAACTCCCCGTCTCCTGGTGATTGGCCCAATGTCTCCCAGTTGCCTTTCTTGCCTAAGATGGGACTAGAACTCCCTGTCTCCTGGTGATTGGCTCAATGTCTCCCAGTTGCCTTTCATGCCTAAGACGGGACTGGCACTCCCTGTCTCCTGGTGATTGGCCCAAAGTCTCCCAGTTGCCTTTCTTACGTAAGACGGGACTAGAACTTCCTGTCTCCTGGTGATTGGCCCAATTTCTCCCAGTTGCCTTTTCTGCCTAAGGCAGGACTAGAACTCCCCGTCTCCTGGTGATTGGCCCAATGTCTCCCAGTTGCCTTTCTTGCCTAAGATGGGACTAGAACTCCCTGTCTCCTGGTGATTGGCCCAAAGTCTCCCAGTTGCCTTTCTTGCCTAAGACGGGACTAGGACTCCCGGTCTCCGGGTGATTGGCCCATTGTCTCCCAGTTGCCTTTCATGCCTAAGATGGGACTAGAACTCCCGGTCTCCAGGTGATTAGCCCAAAGTCTCCCAGTTGCCTTTCATGCCTAAAGCGGGACTAGAAATCCCCGTCTCCTGGTGATTGGCCCAAAGTCTCCTCGTTGCCTTTCATGCCTAAGGCAGAACTAGAACTCCCCATCTCCTGGTGATTGGCTCAATGTCTCCCAGTTGCCTTTCATGCCTAAGACAGGACTAGAACTCCCGGTCTCCGGGTGATTGGCCCAAAGTCTCCCAGTTGCCTTTCATGCCTAAGATGGGACTAGAACTCCCCGTCTCCTGGTGATTGGCCCAATGTCTCCCAGTTGCCTTTCATGCCTAAGACGGGACTAGAACTCCCGATCTCCGGGTGATTGGCACGAAATCTCCCAGTTGCCTTTCATGCCTAAAGCGGGACTAGAAATCCCCGTCTCCTGGTGATTGGCCCAAAGTCTCCTAGTTTCCTTTCATGCCTAAGGCAGGACTTGAACTCCCCATCTCCTGGTGATTGGCTCAATGTCTCCCAGTTGCCCTTCATACCTAAGGCGGGACTAGAACTCCCCATCTCCTGGTGATTGGCCCAATGTCTCCCAGTTGCCTTTCATGCCTAAGACGGGACTAGAACTCCCCATCTCCTGGTGATTGGCCCAATGTCTCCCAGTTGCCTTTCATGCCTAAGGCGGGACTAGAACTCCTTGTCTCCTGGTGATTGGCTCAATGTCTCCCAGTTGCCTTTCATGCCTAAGACGGGACTGGCACTCCCTGTCTCCTGGTGATTGGCCCAAAGTCTCCCAGTTGCCTTTCTTACCTAAGACGGGACTAGAACTTCCTGTCTCCTGGTGATTGGCTCAATGTCTCCCAGTTGCCTTTCTTGCCTAAGATGGGACTAGAACTCCCCATCTCCTGGTGATTGGCCCAATGTCTCCCAGTTGCCTTTCATGCCTAAGGCGGGACTAGAACTCCTTGTCTCCTGGTGATTGGCCCAATGTCTTCCAGTTGCCTTTCATGCCTAAGACGGGACTAGAACTCCCCGTCTCCTGGTGATTGTCCCAATGTCTCCCAGTTGTCTTTCATGCCTAAGACGGGACTAGAACTCCCCGTCTCCTGGTGATTGGCCCAATGTCTCCCAGTTGCCTTTCATGCCTAAGACGGGACTAGAACTCCCCGTCTCCTGGTGATTGGCCCAAAGTCTCCCAGTTGCCTTTCATGCCTAAAGCGGGACTAGAACTCCCCGTCTCCTGGTGATTGGCCCAATGTCTCCCAGTTGCCTTTCATGCCTAAGATGGGACTAGAACTCCCGGTCTCCAGGTGACTGGCCCAATGTCTCCCAGTTACCCTTCATACCTAAGGCGGGACTAGAACTCCCCATCTCCTGGTGATTGGCCCAATGTCTCCCAGTTGCCTTTCATGCCTAAGACGGGACTAGAACTTCCTGTCTCCTGGTGATTGGCTCAATGTCTCCCAGTTGCCTTTCTTGCCTAAGATGGGACTAGAACTCCCCATCTCCTGGTGATTGGCCCAATGTCTCCCAGTTGCCTTTCATGCCTAAGGCGGGACTAGAACTCCTTGTCTCCTGCTGATTGGCTCAATGTCTCCCAGTTGCCTTTCATGCCTAAGACGGGACTGGCACTCCCTGTCTCCTGGTGATTGGCCCAAAGTCTCCCAGTTGCCTTTCTTACCTAAGACGGGACTAGAACTTCCTGTCTCCTGGTGATTGGCCCAATTTTTCCCAGTTGCCTTTTCTGCCTAAGGCAGGACTAGAACTCCCCGTCTCCTGGTGATTGGCCCAATGTCTCCCAGTTGCCTTTCTTGCCTAAGATGGGACTAGAACTCCCTGTCTCCTGGTGATTGGCCCAAAGTCTCCCAGTTGCCTTTCTTGCCTAAGACGGGACTAGGACTCCCGGTCTCCGGGTGATTGGCCCATTGTCTCCCAGTTGCCTTTCATGCCTAAGATGGGACTAGAACTCCCGGTCTCCAGGTGATTAGCCCAAAGTCTCCCAGTTGCCCTTCATGCCTAAAGCGGGACTAGAAATCCCCGTCTCCTGGTGATTGGCCCAAAGTCTCCTAGTTGCCTTTCATGCCTAAGGCAGAACTAGAACTCCCCATCTCCGGGTGATTGGCCCAAAGTCTCCCAGTTGCCTTTCATGCCTAAGATGGGACTAGAACTCCCCGTCTCCTGGTGATTGGCCCAATGTCTCCCAGTTGCCTTTCATGCCTAAGACGGGACTGGAACTCCCGATCTCCGGGTGATTGGCACGAAATCTCCCAGTTGCCTTTCATGCCTAAAGCGGGACTAGAAATCCCCGTCTCCTGGTGATTGGCCCAAAGTCTCCTAGTTTCCTTTCTTGCCTAAGGCAGGACTTGAACTCCCCATCTCCTGGTGATTGGCTCAATGTCTCCCAGTTGCCTGTCATGTCTAAGACGGGACTAGAACTTCCTGTCTCCTGGTGATTGGCTCAATGTCTCCCAGTTGCCTTTCATGCCTAAGAGGGGACTAGAACTCCTTGTCTCCTGGTGATTGGCTCAATGACTCCCAGTTGCCTTTCTTGCCTAAGACGGGACTAGAACTCCCCATCTCCTGGTGATTGGCCCAATGTCTCCCAGTTGCCCTTCAAACTTAAGGTGGAACTAGAACTCCCCATCTCCTGGTGATTGGCCCAATGTCTCCCAGTTGCCTTTCATGCCTAAGACGGGATTAGAACTTCCTGTCTCCTGGTGATTGGCTCAATGTCTCCCAGTTGCCTTTCTTGCCTAAGATGGGACTAGAACTCCCCATCTCCTGGTGATTGGCCCAATGTCTCCCAGTTGCCTTTCATGCCTAAGACGAGACTAGGCCACCCCATCTCCTAGTGATTGGCCCAATGTCTCCCAGTTGCCTTTCATGCCTAAGGCGGGACTAGAACTCCTTGTCTCCTGGTGATTGGCTCAATGTCTCCCAGTTGCCTTTCATGCTTAAGACGGGACTAGAACTCCCCATCTCCTGGTGATTGGCTCAATGTCTCCCAGTTGCCTTTCATGCTTAAGACGGGACTAGAACTCCCCATCTCCTGGTGATTGGCCCAAAGTCTCCCAGTTGCCTTTCTTGCCTAAGACGGGACTAGAACTCCCGGTCTCCGGGTGATTGGCCCAAAGTCTCCCAGTTGCCTTTCATGCCTAAAGCGGGACTAGAACTCCCCATCTACTGGTGATTGGCCCAATGTCTCCCAGTTGCCTTTCATGCCTAAGGCGGGACTAGAACTCCTTGTCTCCTGGTGATTGGCCCAAAGTCTCCTAGTTGCCTTTCATGCTTAAGACGGGACTAGAACTCCCCATCTCCTGGTGATTGGCTCAATGTCTCCCAGTTGCCTTTCATGCTTAAGACGGGACTAGAACTCCCCATCTCCTGGTGATTGGCCCAAAGTCTCCCAGTTGCCTTTCTTGCCTAAGACGGGACTAGAACTCCCGGTCTCCGGGTGATTGGCCCAAAGTCTCCCAGTTGCCTTTCATGCCTAAAGCGGGACTAGAACTCCCCATCTCCTGGTGATTGGCCCAATGTCTCCCAGTTGCCTTTCTTGCCTAAGACGGGACTAGAACTCCCGGTCTCCGGGTGATTGGCCCAAAGTCTCCCAGTTGCCTTTCATGCCTAAAGCGGGACTAGAACTCCCCATCTCCTGGTGATTGGCCCAATGTCTCCCAGTTGCCTTTCATGCCTAAGGCGGGACTAGAACTCCTTGTCTCCTGGTGATTGGCTCAATGTCTCCCAGTTGCCTTGCATGCCTAAGACGGGACTAGAACTCCCCGTCTCCTGGTGATTGGCCCAAAGTCTCCCAGTTGCCTTTCTTGCCTAAGATGGGACTAGAACTCCCCATCTCCTGTTGATTCGCCCAAAGTCTTCCAGTTGCCTTTCATGCCTAAGGCAGGACTAGAACTCCCCGTCTCCTGGTGATTGGCCCAAAGTCTCCCAGTTGCCTTTCATGCCTAAGGCAGGACTAGAACTCCCCTTCTCCTGGTGATTGGCCCAAAGTCTCCCAGTTGCCTTTCATGCCTAAGGCGGGTCTAGAACTCCCCGTCTCCTGGTGATTGTCCCAATGTCTCCCAGTTGCCTATTCTGCCTAAGGCGGGACTAGAACTCCTCGTCTCCTGGTAATTGGCCCAATGTCTCCCAGTTGCCTTTCGTGCCTAAGGCAGGACTAGAACTCCCCGTCTCCCCGTCTCCTGGTGATTGGCCCAATGTCTCCCAGTTGCCTTTCATGCCTAAGACGGGACTAGAACTCCCCGTCTCCTGGTGATTGGCCCAAAGTCTCCCAGTTGCCTTTCTTACCTAAGACGGGACTAGGACTTCCTGTCTCCTGGTGATTGGCCCAATGTCTCCCAGTTGCCTTTCATGCCTAAGGCAGGACTAGAACTCCCCGTCTCCTGGTGATTGGCCCAAAGTCTCCCAGTTGCCTTTCGTGCCTAAGGCGGGTCTAGAACTCCCCGTCTCCTGGTGATTGGCCCAATGTCTCCCAGTTGCGTTTCATGCCTAAGACAGGACTAGAACTTCCCGTCTCTTGGTGATTGGGCCAAAGTCTTCCAGTTGCCTTTCGTGCCTAAGACAGGACTAGAACTTCCCGTCTCCTGGTGATTGGCCCAAAGTCTTCCAGTTGCCTTTCGTGCCGAAGGCGGGACTAGAACTCCCCGTCTCCTGGTGATTGGCCCAAAGTCTCCCAGTTGCCTTTCGTACCTAAGACAGGACTAGAACTTCCCGTCTCCTGGTGATTGGCCCAAAGTCTTCCAGTTGCCTTTCATGCCTAAGGCAGGACTAGAACTCCCCGTCTCCTGGTGATTGGCCCAAAGTCTCCCAGTTGCCTTTCGTGCCTAAGACAGGACTAGAACTTCCCGTCTCCTGGTGATTGGCCCAAAGTCTCCCAGTTGCCTTTCGTACCTAAGACAGGACTAGAACTCCCCGTCTCCTGGTGATTGCCCCAAAGTCTCCCAGTTTCCTTTCGTGCCTAAGGCAGGACTAGAACTTCCCGTCTCCTGGTGATTGGCCCAAAGACTTCCAGTTGCCTTTCGTGCCGGAGGCGGGACTAGAACTCCCCGTCTCCTGGTGATTGCCCCAAAGTCTCCCAGTTGCCTTTCGTGCCTAAGGCAGGACTAGAACTTCCCGTCTCCTGGTGATTGGCCCAAAGTCTTCCAGTTGCCTTTCGTGCCGAAGGCGGGACTAGAACTCCCCGTCTCCTGGTGATTGGCCCAAAGTCTCCCAGTTGCCTTTCGTGCCTAAGGCGGGACTAGAACTTCCCGTCTCCTGGTGATTGGCCCAAAGTCTCCCAGTTGCCTTTCGTGCCTAAGGCAGGACTAGAACTTCCCGTCTCCTGGTGATTGGCCCAAAGTCTCCCAGTTGCCTTTCGTGCCTAAGACAGGACTAGAACTTCCCGTCTCCTGGTGATTGGGCCAAAGTCTTCCAGTTGCCTTTCATGCCTAAGACAGGACTAGAACTTCCCGTCTCCTGGTGATTGGCCCAAAGTCTCCCAGTTGCCTTTCGTGCCTAAGACAGGACTAGAACTTCCCGTCTCCTGGTGATTGGGCCAAAGTCTTCCAGTTGCCTTTCATGCCTAAGGCAGGACTAGAACTCCCCGTCTCCTGGTGATTTGCCCAAAGTCTCCCAGTTGCCTTTCGTGCCTAAGACAGGACTAGAACTTCCCGTCTCCTGGTGATTGGCCCAATGTCTCCCAGTTGCCTTTTATGCCTAAAGCGGGACTAGAACTTCCCGTCTCCTGGTGATTGGCCCAAAGTCTCCCAGTTGCCTTTCATGCCTAAGGCAGGACTAGAACTCCCCGTCTCCTGGTGATTGGCCCAAAGTCTCCCAGTTTCCTTTCGTGCCTAAGGCAGGACTAGAACTTCCCATCTCCTGGTGATTGGCCCAAAGTCTTCCAGTTGCCTTTCGTGCCGGAGGCGGGACTAGAACTCCCCGTCTCCTGGTGATTGCCCCAAAGTCTCCCAGTTGCCTTTCGTGCCTAAGGCAGGACTAGAACTTCCCGTCTCCTGGTGATTGGCCCAAAGTCTTCCAGTTGCCTTTCGTGCCGAAGGCGGGACTAGAACTCCCCGTCTCCTGGTGATTGGCCCAAAGTCTCCCAGTTGCCTTTCGTGCCTAAGGCGGGACTAGAACTTCCCGTCTCCTGGTGATTGGCCCAAAGTCTCCCAGTTGCCTTTCGTGCCTAAGGCAGGACTAGAACTTCCCGTCTCCTGGTGATTGGCCCAAAGTCTCCCAGTTGCCTTTCGTGCCTAAGACAGGACTAGAACTTCCCGTCTCCTGGTGATTGGGCCAAAGTCTTCCAGTTGCCTTTCATGCCTAAGACAGGACTAGAACTTCCCGTCTCCTGGTGATTGGCCCAAAGTCTCCCAGTTGCCTTTCGTGCCTAAGACAGGACTAGAACTTCCCGTCTCCTGGTGATTGGGCCAAAGTCTTCCAGTTGCCTTTCATGCCTAAGGCAGGACTAGAACTCCCCGTCTCCTGGTGATTTGCCCAAAGTCTCCCAGTTGCCTTTCGTGCCTAAGACAGGACTAGAACTTCCCGTCTCCTGGTGATTGGCCCAATGTCTCCCAGTTGCCTTTCATGCCTAAAGCGGGACTAGAACTCCCCGTCTCCTGGTGATTTGCCCAAAGTCTCCCAGTTGCCTTTCATGCCTAAGGCAGGACTAGAACTCCCCGTCTCCTGGTGATTTGCCCAAAGTCTCCCAGTTGCCTTTCGTGCCTAAGACAGGACTAGAACTTCCCGTCTCCTGGTGATTGGCCCAATGTCTCCCAGTTGCCTTTCATGCCTAAAGCGGGACTAGAACTTCCCGTCTCCTGGTGATTGGCCCAAAGTCTCCCAGTTGCCTTTCATGCCTAAGGCAGGACTAGAACTCCCCGTCTCCTGGTGATTGGCCCAAAGTCTCCCAGTTGCCTTTCGTGCCTAAGACAGGACTAGAACTTCCCGTCTCCTGGTGATTGGGCCAAAGTCTTTCAGTTGCCTTTCGTGCCTAAGGCAGGACTAGAACTTCCCGTCTCCTGGTGATTGGCCCAAAGTCTCCCAGTTGCCTTTCATGCCTAAGGCAGGACTAGAACTCCCCGTCTCCTGGTGATTGGCCCAAAGTCTCCCAGTTGCCTTTCGTGCCTAAGACAGGACTAGAACTTCCCGTCTCCTGGTGATTGGCCCAAAGTCTCCCAGTTGCCTTTCGTGCCTAAGACAGGACTAGAACTTCCCGTCTCCTGGTGATTGGGCCAAAGTCTTCCAGTTGCCTTTCGTGCCTAAGGCAGGACTAGAACTTCCCGTCTCCTGGTGATTGGCCCAAAGTCTCCCAGTTGCCTTTCATGCCTAAGGCGGGACTAGAACTCCCCGTCTCCTGGTGATTGCCCCAAAGTCTCCCAGTTGCCTTTCGTGCCTAAGGCGGGACTAGAACTTCCCGTCTCCTGGTGATTGGCCCAAAGTGTTCCAGTTGCCTTTCGTGCCGAAGGCGGGACTAGAACTCCCCGTCTCCTGGTGATTGGCCCAAAGTCTCCCAGTTGCCTTTCATGCCTAAGGCAGGACTAGAACTCCCCGTCTCCTGGTGATTGGCCCAAAGTCTCCCAGTTGCCTTTCGTGCCTAAGGCAGGACTAGAACTTCCCGTTTCCTGGTGATTGGCCCAAAGTCTCCCAGTTGCCTTTCATGCCTAAGGCGGGACTAGAACTCCCCGTCTCCTGGTGATTGGCCCAAAGTCTCCCAGTTGCCTTTCATGCCTAAGGCAGGACTAGAACTCCCCGTCTCCTGGTGATTGGCCCAAAGTCTCCCAGTTGCCTTTCGTGCCTAAGGCAGGACTAGAACTCCCCGTCTCCTGGTGATTGGCCCAAAGTCTTCCAGTTGCCTTTCGTGCCTAAGGCAGGACTAGAACTCCCTGTCCCCTGGTTTCTAAACCATTACAACAAACTGGCTCAGATCTAGGTGCAGAACTGGTCCTGATTCAGCATAGCCCCAAAGTAGCTTCAAACCTTTACGCAATACAAAAGTGTGAACAAAACAAAACACTTAATGTCCCCTCTGGCCATGATTAAGTGTTGATTATGGCTTCGGAACACCCCATTAACTTCCATTATTGGTTTATTAACCCCTACCCCCAGGATTTAGCGTGCCAGTTAATAAACACAGTTCCTCAATTACATTTGGTCAGGCATCCTTGGTCTGTTGGAATGGTATCTATGCATAATGCATTCAATTACAGGCAGTCCTCGACTTACAAGCGCAACTGGGACCGGAATGTGAATTACTAAGTGAGGTAGTTGTTAAGTGAGTCAAACCTGCAGTTGTTAAATCAATCAGGTATCATTAAGCAAATCTTCTTCCCCCATTGACTTGTGTGAAACAGCTAGGAAGATTACAAATGTCAAACATGTAACACCTAGTCACCCAGCTGCCTTTCGTGTTTAAAGTGGGACTAGAACTCCCCGCTTCCTGGTGATTGGCTCAAAGTCACCCAGCCAGCTTTCATGTCTAAGGCAGGACTAGAACTCCCTGTCTCCTAGTGATTGGCCCAAAGCCAGCCAGCCGGCTTCATTCAATGCTGGCTGGGGAATTCTGGGAACTGAAGTCCACCCATCTTAGGTTGACAAACGCATCTCTGCACATCCCTTCTGTGTGTTGCAGGACATCTTTCATCGACTTTATCTGATTTATACAGTGGGTTATGCCATCTCGCTGGGATCGCTGACAATCGCGGTTATGATATTAGCATATTTCCGGTAAGTTGGCGCCATGGCTAGTAGATCCCCTTTTTTCTGTGAGGTTTGCTAAGGAGGTCAAAAAAGTCAAAATGGCAGCTACAGCAATGCCAATTCCCCAGCCCTTGCGAAGGTCCATCCATCCCGTCACATGTCCAAGCAAAGGGGCAAGGCTTCCGTTGCATTGTATTTACAACCATAGGTTCCTAGAACCCTAAAGGCTGGAAGGGACTTGGAGATCATCTAGTCCAACCCTTTGCCCAAGGCAGGGGATCTTATACCATCTCAATCAAATGAATGTCCAATCTTTTCTTGAAAAGCTCCTTGCCATCTTGACTTATTTGACCCACATACAGGCCAACATTGGCTTTTAAATAACTTTTTAGCTGCCTTAAATGGTTTTACATTGGTTCTATGGGGCTCTTAAGCCATTATTTTGTATTTCATGTAATGAAAGGGTGATTGTAGCAAATGCAGCATAGAAAATCCTTATATTTTTGCTTCTTTCTAGTCTGTTCATGCACCGTGTCCTATATCTTATTTATTTCTTTAGGTTCCTAACTTTATATAAGCTGCCATCTCATAAAACAAGTGAATTTTGTCCTTTTCTTTTCTTTTCTTTTCTTTTCTTTTATGTTTTGTTTTGTTATGCTATTTTTCTAATCTATTCTACTCTACTTTATTCTGTTCTGTCCTACCTATATCCTACCCTAGCCTCTTATTCCATTATATTTTTAATTTATTTTATTTTATTTTCTTACTGTATTTTTATTTTATTTCATTATTTTGTTTTATTTTATTTTTTTTCATGGAAAAGAATTCCTTATATGCAAGTAGCCCTTGACTTAACAATCACAACTGAGCCTAAATTTTCTGTTAAGCGGTTTCTTGCCACCGTAGTTACGGTGAATCCCTGCAGGTGTTAAGTTAGCCCATTCGCTTTGCTAGTCAGAAGGTCACAAAAAGGGATCACATGACTACCAACCCCCGCCCCCAGGACACTGTGACCGTCATAAATAGAAGTCTGTTGCCATATGTCACGTGACCACGGGGATCCTGAAACAGTCATAAGTGTGAAAAATGGTCCTAAGTCCCCTTTTTTTTCCAGAGCTGTTGTAGCATCAAACGGTCGTTAAACAAACCACTGTGTTCCAAGGACTTACCAGTGGTTAATTTTAATTTTTATGGCTAATTTATTCTTTATTTACTGATTAAATTTAGAAGCTATCCCTCTTGCAGTCAAGTAACTTAGACTGGCTTGTGTTTGAGTCTGCTTCTGCCAAATTCAAGTCACTGGTTCAAATCCCACTCCCAGTGTGTGTGTCTGTGTGTATGTCTCTCTGTGTGTGTGTGTGTGTGTGTCTGTGTCTGTGTGTCAGCCTGCGAACAAATCCCTTGCAAAGATTTATCAGAGTCCTGAAGTTTCGCATTTTTGTCTTGTTCCAGACGTTTGCATTGTACCCGGAACTACATCCACATGCATTTATTTGTCTCCTTCATTCTCCGGGCAATCAGCATTTTTATGAAGGATGGTATCCTGTATTCCGGCTCTGCCATGGAGGAGATGGAGATAATCAGAGAGGAGGAATTCAGATCCATGGTGGAAGCTACCCCAACGGATAACTCGACCCTGGTTAGCATCTCCCACTTGTCAAACATCCTTCATGTCCCAGTAAAGGAAGGACGGAAGACTTCCTTGATTGATTTGATATTTTTATTCTGCTTTTATTAATTTATCAATAACTTGTGAGCTTGCCTATTAGGCCTTCATCCCCCTCCCATTTTCCCCCTAGCAATAACCTTGCAAGGTTGGGCTGAGACTGAGAGAGGGACTGGTCCAAAGTCACCCAACCGGCTTTCATGCCTAAGGCGAGACTAGAATTCACCGTTTCCTGATGATTGGCACACCCAACCAGCTTTTCTGCCTAACGTGGGACTGCAACTCACTAGTTTCTGGTGATTGGCCCAAAGTCACCCAACTGCGGGACTATAATTCACCAACTCCTAGTTTAACAACCTGTCAAAGGTCAAATCTGGTACATCTATGATGCCCACAGGAGGACTTATCAATATTGTCAATTAATCCCCCCTTCTCTCCCTTCCTCTCTTTCTCTCCCTCTCTTTCTCTCCCTCTCCCTCCCTCCCTCTCTCTGTCTTTTTCTATTTCTCTCCCTCTCTCTTTCCCTTAGTACTCCTCTCCTTACTCTCCCCAGGTGGGCTGCAAATTAGTCGTGACTCTCTTCCTCTACTTCCTGGCCACCAGTTACTACTGGATCTTGGTGGAAGGCCTCTACCTTCACAGCCTGATATTCATGGCCTTCTTCTCGGAGAAGAAGTACCTCTGCGGATTCACGATGTTCGGTTGGGGTGAGTTGGTCTTTCTCCCAAGGCTTCCTCCAGAGACTGAAGGATCTCATGAGCTTCCAGAAGTTGGCCTCTTGGCCATGAGAGGTCTACAAACACCTCCCACTGCTCATCCTTTGGTGTTTTGGGGTAAAAATAAAGAAGGAGAAATAAAAGTGAGGTAGAAAGATGGTTCCAAAATGCGATGACTAGAACATCCACTTGGAAACCCCTAGAGATGTTGGTGGAAGGGTGGGGTTTATGGAAATTGTGATATAGCTCTGCTGGCTGAGGAAGTCTGGGAAGTCTACAAGTCTTAAGGTTAGAGACCCCTGGATTAAATCATGATTTAAATAAAATCCTTCCTTCTGGAGAAGATCCACCCATGTGTTGGGTAAGAGTCAATACCAACTAGATGGACCTAATCAACCCATTAAAGGTCTTTAGACATTATTGACAAATATTGACTTTGAAGTTGAATCAAATAGTTCCTGAATTTCTCCTGAACATTTTTGTGGAATTTAGAAGGAGGGAGAATGAGCTCCTAGTGACTTGAGCTATCTTCATGACTTGAGGTATGAATTCCCAGAGATGTTTAAAGTGATGCACAGGTGATGAAGATCTCTCTTCCATCAGCTTCCACATTGTTGGTCATAGTTGATTGTGGAACTAACGGGGTCCTTGAGGCTCTCTGGGCTCGGTTGTTTTCCAGCAGGCATTTCATGACCCAACTAGGTAATTCTATCAGTGCTAATGAGTGGAGGTTCTAGCTTTCAGCACTGTTCATGTTACCTGGTTGGGTCATGAAGCATCTGCAACAAAACCACCCTGCTCAGAGAGCCCCAAGGATCCCACAGTCCTCTTCCTCCTCCTCCTCCTCCTCTCTGTAAACCCCACTGCCTTCTACACTGAAGATGTCACTTAGTTGGGGCATCTGCAAAAAAAAAAATCAACAAACTCAGAGAGCAGGAAGGACCCCACAGTTCAACCCCAAACTATAAATATTATCTTCTAGTTTAGCATATATCATCTAGAGGGACATGGCTAGTTAGATGTTTCTTCAACTGAAGACTGGTGGCTACTGGTCAGAAGTTGGCTTTTTGTGTAGAGGGCAAATTTCAGAGTTATCCTATTTCTTGGGGAACTACAGATGGCATGTCAAAAATCAACTCCTGTTCTTCTCCACTTTCTTAAAAAATATGCATCCAGATAAATCAATCACCCTTTTTTTTTCTAGACTTTTTACTTTTGCACTAGGGATAAATGGGTTCCCCTTAGAGTTGTTCAGCTAGCATTGTCCAAAATACCTTCAACATCCCCCCAATGTAGCTCAGAAGGCTCCAGAAGCCACTCGGGTGGAAATGATCTTTGTCTATTTGACCTGGAAAGATCTGACTTCATGGTTCACACGGCTTTGGAGCTCCCAGACCTGACCTTGAGTTCCTCTATCTTAAATCTTTCAACGAGGTATTCTACAGGAGAAGGTCAGGAGGACATTTTGAAGGCCCCACAAAGAACTCCCAAGTCCCTCAGAACATGCGTGTGGAACCTCCTCAACTCCCTAGACAGGAGAAATGTTTCCATCAAACTTCCTTCTTCCTCCTCCTCCTCCTCTTCTTCTTCTTCTTCTTCTTCTTCTTCTTCTTCTTCTTCTTCTTCTTCTTCTTCTTCTTCTTCTTCTTCTTCTTCTTCTTCTTCTTCTTCTTCTTCTTCTCCTTCTCCTTCTCCTCCTCCTCCTCCTCCTCCTCCTCCTCCTCCTCCTCCTCCTCCTCCTCCTCCTCCTCCTCCTCCTCCTCCTCCTCCTCCTCTCTTCTTCTGCCCTGACATCAAGGTCAGGTCTTCGAGTTTACCCTGAGCACATTTGTCTGGACACGAGAACGGAAAACAGCAATTTTAGCTGAAAACAGGATGTGGGATGCAGTGGTGGGCAGATCATTAACCAAGGTCTGTTTTTTGCTTGGAGGCGTCAAGGAAAGAAACATTTAAGATCTCCAAAATAGCTTGGGCTGACCAAGGGGAAGGTGGACATTTTGTAGAAGCATGGAGGGGTGTGAGAGAGAGGGACATTTTAGAGAGTTTGTGATACCGTCACTCTCAAATCCATGAAAAGTTTTACAAGAGAACCATGGGACTTCCTAATCCAGGGGTCTCCAACCTTGGCCACTTAAGACTTGTGGACTTCAACTCCCAGAGTTCCAGACCTCTGGGAGTTGAAGTCCACAAGTCTTAAAGTGGCCAAGGTTGGAGACCCCTGACCTAATCCGTGAGGGCCATTCTCATTGGCTGAGCCTTTGGAATTAGGGCCTTCCTGAGTGGGCCACCAGGTTGACCTTGTTTCTAGGAGGCCACAAGTTCTTGTGAAGTTTTGCTCCTTGAGGTTTTCAGTTCAGGCTAATCCTCCACCATTCTCTTAGAAACATCTTAGTACATAATATTATTATAGGGTTGGTCACAGGACCAGCCAGATGTTGAGACTGGATTTGGCCTTTAGGTCCACCTCTGTCCTTCCCAAGGACCTGGGAGGCCCAAATGGGATTGTGTGATGGGGTTAAAGGTCTCGCCACAGGATTTAAGCTGTTCCTGGTTAAGCTGCCTTTTGCAATTGACTGGTGATGAAATTGTCAATGCCAACAGTGCTCCATCCATCCAGATGTTGTTATTAAGGCTGGTTGCACAGCCAGCCAGATGTTCAGACTGGATTTGGCCCTTCGGTCTACCTCTCGAGCCCTTGCCAAGGACCTGAGATAAGCAGATGTTCCTTGATGGATTAAAAGTATTGCCACAGGGTGTCAGCTGTTCCGAGTCAAGCTGCCTTTTGCAATTGACCGACAGGAAATTTGTCAACGCAGATAGTGTTCAAGGGATGCTCCCAATATTTTGGGATGGCATCCAAAGCTATCCTACCTTTGCTTCCTTTTGTGACTTTCTCCAGTTCTTTCTCTTCTCTTCTGCTCTCTGTAGATACAGGTAGACTTCAACTTACAACCCCAACTGAGCCAACATTTCCGTTGTTAAGTGAGACCTTTGTTAAGTGAGTTTAGCCCCGTTTTATGATTTTTCTTGCCACAATTGTTAAGAGAATCACTGCAGTTACTCACACGGTTGTTAAGTGAATCTGGCTTCCACAATGGCTTTGCTGATCAGACGGTCGCAAAAGGGGATCATGTAACTCTGGGAAGCTGCACCCGTCATAAATATGAGTCAGTTGACAATTGCCTGAATTTGGTCATGTGATCATGGAGATATTGCACCACTCATCAGTGCAAAAAATAGTCCTAAGTCCCCTTTTTCAGAGCCATTATAACTTTGAATGATCACTAAATGAACAGCTGTAAGTCAAGGACTACCTGTACTGTTGTGTCCACCACCAAGATTTTTTAAAAAAATATCATCGCAGGAAATAATCACCATTGCAGGCAGTCCTCAACTTACGACCATATTTGACCCAAAATTTCCTTTGCCAAGTGAGAACAGTTATTAAGTGAATTTTCCCCCCCAATGAACGACCTTTCTTGCCACCCTTGTTAAGTGAACGCTGCAGTTGTTAAGTAAGTAACCCAGTCGTTAAGCAAACCCTGCTTCCCCCATTGGCTTTGTTCGCAAAAGGGGATCACATGTGACCCCCAGGACACGGTGACCGTCATAAATACGAGTCAATTGCCAAGCATCTGAATTTTGATCATGACCATGGGGATGATGGAACGGTTGTTAAGTGTGAAAATCGGTCCTGGGTGCCTTTTTTCAGTGCCGCTGTAACTTTGGTCACTAAATGAACTGTTGTAAGTCGAGGACTATCTGTATTGTTACTGCCCCCAAATGGATAATATCTCAGTCTTTATCGGTTGAGTGTTGATCCTCGTCATTCTGAGAATCCCAGTTCTGGTCTCTGACTCAACTCAACAACCAAAATAATTTACAAAGGAAACCCCAAATACCTCAATAGCAGTCGTAAGTTGAGGACTGCCCTGTAAATCAAAGCTGTTAATTTCCTGGCAATAATTCGAGGTTGTGTGGTGTTGTTGCAGTTGTCGCTTGTGGCATTTTGGTTTTTAGAGTCACAGGCATGTTGCAATATGAATCCAGCAGGTTTAAGAGACACCTGCAACGATTCCAGCATCGAAGTTCAGAAATTTCATGCAATGCAACAGATCACAGCCTGTCAGGTGTCATCTTTCTGTCATTTTCTTTGATTGACGGCTTGTTGTTCCTCCAGAAATTGAAAACCGGCACCTTTAGGCCTCACCACGTTCCCCCACATCCATGTCTTCCCCCCACCCTACCCCCAATCGATCCCATGGGAGTCATAAAACCAAAATTCAGATTATGCCTCAGATTATGCCTTGCCAAAGGAGTTCTTTAAAAAAAAGAAAAATATGCAGGCCCAAACAAAAAGAGAAACTTCTGTGAAGAAAAAGCAGATTTTTTTTTACTTTGGAAGGGGGAAATATTCCTTTAAACATTGGCTCTGGACCTGGAAGGTCTGATCTGCGTTAACAGACCATAAAGAAAAGGGGGAAACACGGTCTCTCCCTCAAAAAATTAACCAATTTTCTTTTATTATCTCATAAGCCGCTGCTTGTTACAGTCCAGCTTGCAACATGACTTTCAAAAAGTAGGCACAGGCTGTAAATTACATTACTTTATGTGATAATAAAATAAATGAGTCTGTGGAGGTTTTTATTTTATTTATTTCTCTTTGCCAAAGGCTTGGGAAGTTGGCCCGCAGGAGCTAAAAAAAATCCATGCAGATAAAGATTTATCCCAGAGATAGGTGCCATATTGTCTAGCTTCGGCAGCCAAATCAGAAGGTAGAAAAAGCTGGGAAAAAATGTGAGAAAAAAGATTTGGCTTCTTAAACTGGATTAAATCGAGCCAGAGAATAGATTTGCAAATTAAATGTTTTGCTATCTAGTCTTCCAGAAGAATGTTTGGCTATATGGCCTCTATTCACCAAATGGTCATCACCTGGTGACGTACTTTCCACATTTATTGTTCTATCGCTATGCACCAAAAAGGGTTAAACAGAAGGCCGCTTATTTTGGGATTGTCTATTGCTAATAACCCGCAAATAATTTCCAAATGGGGTCTGTAAAATTCTGCCTTTTTCTTATGGAGCTGCAAATACTTAGAAAATCCTTTTTTAAAAAAATAGCAATAGCATTTAGACTTATTCACCGCTTTATAGTGCTTTCCAGCCCTCTCTAAGCGGTTTACAGAGCCAGCCTCTTGCCCCCAACAATCTGGGTCTTCCTTTTAGCCACCTTGGGAGAATGGGAGGCCGAGTCAACCTTTAACCTGATGAGATTCGAACTGCCAAATTGCAGGCAGCGGGCAGCCAACAGAAGTAGCCTGCAGTACTGCACTCTGACCACTGCGCCACCGAGGCTCTTAGTAATAAGCTTTTTGCTTATTTAATCTTTTGCCTCTAGTGCAGATCTGTCTTTCTCCCTGCTTTTAAAAAAAATCCATTTTAGCCAGTTGCTGTTACAAGGTTTTGCCGATGTTTATTTATTAAACATAAATAAAGGAGGCTGTACTTGCTCTAATCTGAATTGAGGGATGGACGGAGGCAGGGGAGGTGGCCGAGATGCTGCGGATAACAGCAGCATCCTAAACTGGAAATAACCCAGGGGAATTTTCGTATGAGAAAGGCGGGAAAGAAAGAAAAGGATGGGCGGAGGGAGGGAGAAAGGAAGGAGAGAAAGAGAGGGAGGAAAGGAAGGAAAGGGGAAGGAAGGAAAGAAGGAAAGAAAAAAGGAGAGAAGGACACAGGAAAAGGGGAAGGAAGGAAAGAAGGAAAAAGGGGATTGATGACCTATCTCTGAGTGACCACATAAATAGCCCTGTCCACCTTGTCCTGGAAGGGCTGCCCTCATCCTGACCCTTCAACTCCCCTAAAAACGCCAGCATCACCCCTTCTGCCTCCTCCTCTTTCCTGCCACCGTTCTACCATCATGGACCCCTGCAAAGAGCTGGGCCTTCACATCAGGTGTCTGAAATAGTAGACTTACAACAGTTCATTTAGTGACTGTTTTAAGTGATGACGGTGCTGAACAAGAGGAGTCGTGACCATTTTTCACACTTACGACCGTTACCACATCCCCACGAATCACGTGATCAAAATTCAGACGCCTCGGCCACTGATCCTCATGTATTTATGACCGTTGCCACGTCCCCTTTTGCAAACTCCCCACCACCAATGGGGGAGCCACATTCACTTAACAACTGTGTGGCTAATTTAACAACTGTAGTGATTCACTTAACAACTGTAGTGATTCACTTACAAAGGTTGTAAAATGGGGCAAAACTCAATAGTCATCACACTGAGCAATGGACATATTGCGTTCAATTGTGGTCGTAAGTCCAGGAGTACCTGTAATTTGAACCCAGTCAATTGTACCTCAAGTAAAATGCTAACCATACAACAACACAACACCCCCCCACACTTCACACACACACACATACACACACCAAAGAGGTTGCTGTAGACAAATATGAAATATCTTTCTGATCCTGAAGCTCATCCATGCATTTCACTTTCCATCTTTCAGGCCTTCCGGCTGTGTTTGTCGCAATCTGGGTAACGCTTCGAGCGACGTTAGCAGACACCGAGTGAGTCCCGAGTTTGTTCCATGTGAATTTCTTTCTTTCTTTCTTTCTTTCTTTCTTTCTTTCTTTCTTTCTTTCTTTCTTTCTTTCTTTCTTTCTTTCTTTCTTTCTTTCCTTCCTTCCTCCCTCCCTCCTTCCTTCCTTCCTTCCTTCTTTCTTTCTTTCTTTCTTTCAAAGCTTATCTGACTTTGAATCCTGTGGTAAACGTTTTATTTTTTATTTCTGCACAAAATCAGAAGTCAATAAAAAAAAACGTGAGACACTATAAACATGGAACAGAAGTAATTTGACAAAGATAGATGGAGGTAAAAGATAGATGGATGATTGATAGATCAATGGATGGATGGAAGGATGGACGGACGGACAGACAGATAGATAGACAGACTTGGATGGATGGATGTGATAGAAATGATAGGTAGGTAAGATGAATGGATGGGTAGATAGATAATAGATAGATAGATAGACAAATGATTGCTAGATAAATATATAGATACAATAAAGACAGAAGATAAGAGATAGAGAGATAATAGATGCAGACAAACTGGTAATAGAGATGACTGGATGGATGGATGGAAGGATGAAGGATAGAAAATATCAATCAGGGGTCTTTAAGCTTTAAGACTTGTGGACTTCAACTCCCAGAATTCCTCTTTCTCCAGTCGTGTTAGCTCAGGAATTCTGGGAGTTGAAGTCCACAAGTCTTAAAGTGGTCAAGTTTGAAGACCCTTGTGATAGATGGTTGTGACCCTTGTGATAGATGGTTAGATATTTGCCAAATTATTTTATTCATATATTATACGCACACACACACACACACACACATACTTCATGTATAGATATCTATACATCTATATGTGTATATATCTGTATATATATCAAACTAATAGACTTGCATCTCTAAAGAGTTGTAAACTTGGTTCCCCTCTGATCCTATTTTAAATATGTTTTTCTCCTTTGCTGAAATAAGCGTGAGTGTGTGTGACAGGCACACACTGCCTGTCTGATTGGAAAAAATAATAATTGGCGCTGAAGGATATTTTTAATCCCAGAGTGCCATATGATTTGTTTTGCTAATAGCCACAATAACCACAACATTTTTATTCCTCATGAACCCAGCTGGGCCATTTATTACCTCCTTTATATAAATTCATATATATATATCTCAAATTTAGCAACCTATGCTAAAAAAAAATACAGCCAAGAGAATGTTTTAATACCAGTGGAATGAACAAAAGTTAGTGTTTGTTTTTTTTCAAACCTGGCAACTTTAAGATGTGTGTACTTCAACTCCCAGAATTCCCAGCCAGACTTCAACTCCAAGAATTCTGGGAGTTGAAATCCATACATCTTAAAGTTGCCAGATTTGTAAAACCTTCTTAAAAGCCAAACTGTTTAGATCTGTACTTCCTGAAATAGACAAACCTTACTCTTTATTTATCCCCACTCCCTGGTTGTTTTTAAAGGTAAACTACTCCTTTACCTTGGAGGCTCAACCTCTCACAAATTTGCTTTCCAGGCCATGTGTGGGGATGATTTCCACAAGTCTTTTGATATATGAAGATTATAGAAGTCCTTGAAAACAATTCCTAGAGCCGAAAGCTACCTACTTTACAACAAAATCAGATGCATGAAGCAGTTTTGTCAGGATGTCTGTCCTCTTTTATTGACAGATGCTGGGATTTAAGCGCCAAATATTACAAGTGGTTTGTCCAGGTGCCTATCCTCACGGCCGTGTTGGTGAGTTGGAGCCAAGGAGGAGTCTGGGAAGGGGAAAAGGGGAGAAATCAACAGGCGGGGTTCAAAAAAGTCAAGATGGCGGACAGGGTTGTACAGGGAAAACCGCGTCTAGTTTTTACAGACCTTGCCTGTCATTTAAATCAGAATTTCTCAACCTCAGAATGTTTAAGAGGGGTGGACTCCAACTCCCAGAATCCCCCAGCCTACATGCTTTAAGAGGGGAGGACTCCAATTCCCAGAATCCCCCAACCAGCCATGCTTTGAGAGGGGGAGATTCCAATTCCTAGAATACCTCAGGCAGAACATAAAATCCTAGGGCTGGAAGGGTTCCGAGAGGTCATCTACTCCAACCCTCAAGACAGGAGGCCTTTTACAGGTAGTCTTCAACTTACGTCCTCATTTGATCCAAACATTTCTGTTGCTAAGCCAAACTGTTGTTCAGTGAGTTTTTGCCCCATTTTGCCACCTTGCTTGCCACAGTCATTAAGCGAATCACTGCTGTGTTTAAAAGTGAGTATTATGGTCGTTAAATGAATCTGGCCATCCCCCTTGATGTTGATCATCAGAAAGACGGTCATAAATCAGACGGTCAGTTGCCAAGCATCCCAAATTTTGATCACGTGACTCTGGGGATACTGTAACGTCCGTAAGTGTGAAAAACGGTCGCTTCAGTCGCTAAATAAATGGTTGTATGTCGAGGTCTCCCTCTATACCATCCCACTCAAGTAGAATTATCCACTTTATTTCGGAAACCTCCAGCCAAATTTGTACAATGGGTGAGAAATCGCAGCTATTGAGAGAGATCTATCATCCCCAGACTGCAAGGCACAATTAATTGACACACACACACACAGACACACAACCCCGTGGCATGAATGAAGCCACCCCAATCCCTCGGGGGGGGGGGGTCTGCAGACATCAAATCCAAGCCATTCTCAGCTTCCTTCGGACGTGGGGAAGACAACATTGGTGGAAAACTGAGCCGGGCTTCCCGACCTGGAGAATTTATTTTCCAGCAAAACAAACCCAACGTCCACACTGGGCAAACCATTGTTTTGTGGTCAGTGGACCGTAAATGGAAAGATTTTTTTTTCAGGGCTGGCGCTTGACCAGTAGCCTCCGGCCAGCTTCTTCCATTCTCATCCCTCCAGGATGTCTGGGTGGTCCAGCAAACAGGGCTACAGGGGGCACGGTAGGGGGGGCAGGATAACTGGAATAGCCTGCGGTTAGACCTCAAACCAGGTTAGGGAGCAAGCGAGAGCGATGGCCTTGGTTTTTGCAACATGCAGCCCCCTGAAGGCTTTGTGCCCACTGCCCCCCCCCAAAAAATTAACCCTGGGGGGGGTTTCTCTCCTCCTCTTCCTCTTTCTTGTCCTTCTTCTCCTTCTCTTTGTCTTTCTCTGTACTTTTTCCTTTTCTCCTCCTTCTCTTCTCTTTCTTCCCCTTCTTTTTCTTCTTTCCTCCTTTTTTCCTCTTCTTCCTTTTTTCTTTCTCCTTCTCTTTCTTCTCCTTCTTTTCCTTCTCCTTCTTCTTTTTCTTCCTTCTCCTTCCTTTCTCCGTCTCTTTCTCCCCTCATCCACTTCCTCTCCTCTTTAACGTTCATCTTCTTCTCTTTCTCCTTTCTTTCTTCCTCCTTCTCTTCCTCCTCCTTTTCCTTCTCTTTTCCCTTCCATTTCTTCTTCCTTCCTTTGTCCCCTTCTCTTTCCCTTCCTTCCTTTTGTCTTGCAGGCAAATTTTATCCTGTTTATCAAAATCATCAGGGTCCTTGCAACCAAACTCCGAGAAACAAACGCTGGGAGATGTGATACCAGACAACAATATCGGTAAGGAGAGAATTATTACTCTCTCTCCATGGGGGGGATTCCTCCCAGCCAGAGTGGAGTAACGAAACAGGGAGGAGAATTCAGTTTCAGGAAGAGCCCATAGAAAACTGAGGGTCCCATTATCCAATGCCAGGAGAAGGAAAGGAAAGGAAAGAGGGAGGGAGGAAAGGAACAGAAAGGAAAAGGAGAGGAAAGGAAAGAAGGAAAGGAAAAGGAAAGGAAAAGGAGATGAAAGGAAAGGAAAAGGAAGGGAAGGAAGGAAAAGGAAAAGAAAAGGAGATGAAAGGAAAGGAAAAGGAAGGGAAGGAAGGAAAAGGAAAGGAAAGGAAAGGAAAGAAGGAAAGAAAAGGAGATGAAAGGAAAGGAAAAGGAAGGGAAGGAAGGAAAAGGAAAGGAAAAG
This sequence comes from Hydrophis major, assembly GCA_033807585.1. Classification (NCBI taxonomy): domain Eukaryota; kingdom Metazoa; phylum Chordata; class Lepidosauria; order Squamata; family Elapidae; genus Hydrophis; species Hydrophis major. The sequence continues at coordinate 170,611,339 of CM066343.1, forward strand.
GAGATGAAAGGAAAGGAAAAGGAAGGGAAGGAAGGAAAAGGAAAAGAAAAGGAGATGAAAGGAAAGGAAAAGGAAGGGAAGGAAGGAAAAGGAAAGGAAAAGGAGATGAAAGGAAAGGAAAGAGGGAGGGAGGAAAGGAACAGAAAGGAAAAGGAGAGGAAAGGAAAGGAAAGAAGGAAAGGAAAAGGAAAGGAAAAGGAGATGAAAGGAAAGGAAAAGGAAGGGAAGGAAGGAAAAGGAAAAGAAAAGGAGATGAAAGGAAAGGAAAAGGAAGGGAAGGAAGGAAAAGGAAAGGAAAGGAAAGGAAAGAAGGAAAGAAAAGGAGATGAAAGGAAAGGAAAAGGAAGGGAAGGAAGGAAAAGGAAAGGAAAAGGAGATGAAAGGAAAGGAAAAGGAAGGGAAGGAAGGAAAAGGAAAAGAAAAGGAGATGAAAGGAAAGGAAAAGGAAGGGAAGGAAGGAAAAGGAAAGGAAAGGAAAGGAAAGAAGGAAAGAAAAGGAGATGAAAGGAAAGGAAAAGGAAGGGAAGGAAGGAAAAGGAAAGGAAAAGGAGATGAAAGAAAAGGAAAAGGAAGGGAAGGAAGGAAAAGGAAAAGAAAAGGAGATGAAAGGAAAGGAAAAGGAAGGGAAGGAAGGAAAAGGAAAGGAAAGGAAAGGAAAGAAGGAAAGAAAAGGAGATGAAAGGAAAGGAAAAGGAAGGGAAGGAAGGAAAAGGAAAGGAAAAGGAGATGAAAGGAAAGGAAAAGGAAGGGAAGGAAGGAAAAGGAAAGGAAAGAAGGAAAGAAAAGGAGATGAAAGGAAAGGAAAAGGAAGGGAAGGAAGGAAAAGGAAAGGAAAAGGAGATGAAAGGAAAGGAAAAGGAAGGGAAGGAAGGAAAAGGAAAAGAAAAGGAGATGAAAGGAAAGGAAAAGGAAGGGAAGGAAGGAAAAGGAAAGGAAAGGAAAGGAAAGAAGGAAAGAAAAGGAGATGAAAGGAAAGGAAAAGGAAGGGAAGGAAGGAAAAGGAAAGGAAAAGGAGATGAAAGGAAAGGAAAAGGAAGGGAAGGAAGGAAAAGGAAAGGAAAGGAAAGAAGGAAAGGAAAAGGAGATGAAAGGAAAGGAAAAGGAAGGGAAGGAAGGAAAAGGAAAGGAAAGAAGGAAAGAAAAGGAGATGAAAGGAAAAGGAAGGGAAGGAAGGAAAAGGAAAGGAAAGGAAAGGAAAGGAAAGAAGGAAAGAAAAGGAGATGAAAGGAAAGGAAAAGGAAGGGAAGGAAGGAAAAGGAAAGGAAAATGAGATGAAAGGAAAGGAAAAGGAAGGGAAGGAAGGAAAAGGAAAGGAAAGGAAAGAAGGAAAGGAAAAGGAGATGAAAGGAAAGGAAAAGGAAGGGAAGGAAGGAAAAGGAAAAGAAAAGGAGATGAAAGGAAAGGAAAAGGAAGGGAAGGAAGGAAAAGGAAAGGAAAGGAAAGGAAAGGAAAGGAAAGAAGGAAAGAAAAGGAGATGAAAGGAAAGGAAAAGGAAGGGAAGGAAGGAAAAGGAAAGGAAAAGGAGATGAAAGGAAAGGAAAGAGGGAGGGAGGAAAGGAACAGAAAGGAAAAGGAGAGGAAAGGAAAGGAAAGAAGGAAAGGAAAAGGAAAGGAAAAGGAGATGAAAGGAAAGGAAAAGGAAGGGAAGGAAGGAAAAGGAAAAGAAAAGGAGATGAAAGGAAAGGAAAAGGAAGGGAAGGAAGGAAAAGGAAAGGAAAGGAAAGAAGGAAAGGAAAAGGAGATGAAAGGAAAGGAAAAGGAAGGGAAGGAAGGAAAAGGAAAGGAAAAGGAGATGAAAGGAAAGGAAAAGGAAGGGAAGGAAGGAAAAGGAAAGGAAAGGAAAGAAAAGAAGGAAAGAAAAGGAGATGAAAGGAAAGGAAAAGGAAGGGAAGGAAGGAAAAGGAAAGGAAAAGGAGATGAAAGGAAAGGAAAAGGAAGGGAAGGAAGGAAAAGGAAAGGAAAGGAAAGAAGGAAAGGAAAAGGAGATGAAAGGAAAGGAAAAGGAAGGGAAGGAAGGAAAAGGAAAGGAAAAGGAGATGAAAGGAAAGGAAAAGGAAGGGAAGGAAGGAAAAGGAAAGGAAAGGAAAGAAGGAAAGGAAAAGGAGATGAAAGGAAAGGAAAAGGAAGGGAAGGAAGGAAAAGGAAAGGAAAGAAGGAAAGAAAAGGAGATGAAAGGAAAAGGAAGGGAAGGAAGGAAAAGGAAAGGAAAGGAAAGAAGGAAAGAAAAGGAGATGAAAGGAAAGGAAAAGGAAGGGAAGGAAGGAAAAGGAAAGGAAAATGAGATGAAAGGAAAGGAAAAGGAAGGGAAGGAAGGAAAAGGAAAGGAAAGGAAAGAAGGAAAGGAAAAGGAGATGAAAGGAAAGGAAAAGGAAGGGAAGGAAGGAAAAGGAAAGAAAAGAAGGAAAGAAAAGGAGATGAAAGGAAAAGGAAGGGAAGGAAGGAAAAGGAAAGGAAAATGAGATGAAAGGAAAGGAAAAGGAAGGGAAGGAAGGAAAAGGAAAAGAAAAGGAGATGAAAGGAAAGGAAAAGGAAGGGAAGGAAGGAAAAGGAAAGGAAAGGAAAGAAGGAAAGGAAAAGGAGATGAAAGGAAAGGAAAAGGAAGGGAAGGAAGGAAAAGGAAAGGAAAAGGAGATGAAAGGAAAGGAAAAGGAAGGGAAGGAAGGAAAAGGAAAGGAAAGGAAAGAAAAGAAGGAAAGAAAAGGAGATGAAAGGAAAGGAAAAGGAAGGGAAGGAAGGAAAAGGAAAGGAAAAGGAGATGAAAGGAAAGGAAAAGGAAGGGAAGGAAGGAAAAGGAAAGGAAAGGAAAGAAGGAAAGGAAAAGGAGATGAAAGGAAAGGAAAAGGAAGGGAAGGAAGGAAAAGGAAAGGAAAAGGAGATGAAAGGAAAGGAAAAGGAAGGGAAGGAAGGAAAAGGAAAGGAAAGGAAAGAAGGAAAGGAAAAGGAGATGAAAGGAAAGGAAAAGGAAGGGAAGGAAGGAAAAGGAAAGGAAAGAAGGAAAGAAAAGGAGATGAAAGGAAAAGGAAGGGAAGGAAGGAAAAGGAAAGGAAAGGAAAGAAGGAAAGAAAAGGAGATGAAAGGAAAGGAAAAGGAAGGGAAGGAAGGAAAAGGAAAGGAAAATGAGATGAAAGGAAAGGAAAAGGAAGGGAAGGAAGGAAAAGGAAAGGAAAGGAAGGAAGGAAAGGAAAAGGAGATGAAAGGAAAGGAAAAGGAAGGGAAGGAAGGAAAAGGAAAGAAAAGAAGGAAAGAAAAGGAGATGAAAGGAAAAGGAAGGGAAGGAAGGAAAAGGAAAGGAAAATGAGATGAAAGGAAAGGAAAAGGAAGGGAAGGAAGGAAAAGGAAAGGAAAGGAAAGAAGGAAAGGAAAAGGAGATGAAAGGAAAGGAAAAGGAAGGGAAGGAAGGAAAAGGAAAGGAAAAGGAGATGAAAGGAAAGGAAAAGGAAGGGAAGGAAGGAAAAGGAAAGGAAAGGAAAGAAAAGAAGGAAAGAAAGGGAGATGAAAGGAAAGGAAAAGGAAGGGAAGGAAGGAAAAGGAAAGGAAAAGGAGATGAAAGGAAAGGAAAAGGAAGGGAAGGAAGGAAAAGGAAAGGAAAGGAAAGAAGGAAAGGAAAAGGAGATGAAAGGAAAGGAAAAGGAAGGGAAGGAAGGAAAAGGAAAGGAAAGAAGGAAAGAAAAGGAGATGAAAGGAAAAGGAAGGGAAGGAAGGAAAAGGAAAGGAAAGGAAAGAAGGAAAGAAAAGGAGATGAAAGGAAAGGAAAAGGAAGGGAAGGAAGGAAAAGGAAAGGAAAATGAGATGAAAGGAAAGGAAAAGGAAGGGAAGGAAGGAAAAGGAAAGGAAAGGAAAGAAGGAAAGGAAAAGGAGATGAAAGGAAAGGAAAAGGAAGGGAAGGAAGGAAAAGGAAAGAAAAGAAGGAAAGAAAAGGAGATGAAAGGAAAAGGAAGGGAAGGAAGGAAAAGGAAAGGAAAATGAGATGAAAGGAAAGGAAAAGGAAGGGAAGGAAGGAAAAGGAAAGGAAAGAAGGAAAGGAAAAGGAGATGAAAGGAAAGGAAAAGGAAGGGAAGGAAGGAAAAGGAAAGGAAAAGGAGATGAAAGGAAAGGAAAAGGAAGGGAAGGAAGGAAAAGGAAAGGAAAGGAAAGAAGGAAAGGAAAAGGAGATGAAAGGAAAGGAAAAGGAAGGGAAGGAAGGAAAAGGAAAGGAAAAGGAGATGAAAGGAAAGGAAAAGGAAGGGAAGGAAGGAAAAGGAAAGGAAAGGAAAGAAGGAAAGGAAAAGGAGATGAAAGGAAAGGAAAAGGAAGGGAAGGAAGGAAAAGGAAAGGAAAGAAGGAAAGAAAAGGAGATGAAAGGAAAAGGAAGGGAAGGAAGGAAAAGGAAAGGAAAGGAAAGAAGGAAAGAAAAGGAGATGAAAGGAAAGGAAAAGGAAGGGAAGGAAGGAAAAGGAAAGGAAAATGAGATGAAAGGAAAGGAAAAGGAAGGGAAGGAAGGAAAAGGAAAGGAAAGGAAAGAAGGAAAGGAAAAGGAGATGAAAGGAAAGGAAAAGGAAGGGAAGGAAGGAAAAGGAAAGAAAAGAAGGAAAGAAAAGGAGATGAAAGGAAAAGGAAGGGAAGGAAGGAAAAGGAAAGGAAAATGAGATGAAAGGAAAGGAAAAGGAAGGGAAGGAAGGAAAAGGAAAGGAAAGGAAAGAAGGAAAGAAAAAGGAGATGAAAGGAAAGGAAAAGGAAGGGAAGGAAGGAAAAGGAAAGGAAAGGAAAGGAAAGGAAAGAAGGAAAGAAAAGGAGATGAAAGGAAAAGGAAGGGAAGGAAAAGAAAAGGAGAGGAAAGGGAAGGAAAGGAAAGAAGGAAAGGAAAAGGATTGGGAATAGGGGAGAGGAAGTGAGATAGGGAGGAAGGAATGGAGGGAGGGGAATGGGAAGAAGAAAGATGGAGAAGGAAGGAAGGGTTAGAAAGAAGGAAAATGAAGAGGAAGAGACGAAGGTGAAAGGGAAGGAAGAGGAAGAGAAAGAAAGGGGAAGGAAAAGATGAAGGAGACCTGTGCAACAGCTGCCTATCTGCCCCATGACCCAAAGAAGTGAAATCCTGCATGCAGACAACCACATCTGGCCCCCTTCGCCAGCTGTGCCCCAGAGGGAGCCTCCTCTGGCTGCAAACAAGGCGGACCAGGAGGCGGAAGAGACACATTTAGCTAAGCCTCGCCGAATCTGGAGGCAATTAGCAAAGGGGGCACCAGGGCCCGTGGGGGCTGCGGAGGTGGGGCTCCCCTCCTCTTAATGTCCCGGCTGGAAAAACACCCCTGCAACCTCCCAGCCGCTTCCAAACCGACATTTGTAGCAACCCTCCAAAAGGGTGAAATAAATCTCGAAGGAAATGATAGGCTGAGAACGAAACTTTGAGGTTTTGCAAAGCCGGGCCAAGCATCCCCGCTGGTCTCGCCTGCTTTGAATTAAAATACTTGCTTTCCAAATTCACATTCTCCCCACCCATCCATCCCCCCTGCTTTCTTCTCCTCCCCTCCTCCCTGAACTTCGAATCAAGCTGTGGCAGTTTGAAAAACTCATCCTTTTCTTTTTTTTTCCTCTGCCAGCCTCACCCTGGTGGGGACGATGTGCCACGCCCTGCACCATTTGGGGTTTGCAGGTCTTCTCTTGCAGAGGAAGGCGAGCGAGCGAACAGGGGACTTTACAAGCAGTCCTTGAGCTATGACTGCCATTGGAGATGGAATTTCCCTTGTTAAACCAGCTGATTTGACACCGGTGAAACATCTGGGTTTCTGTAGTCATTAAGTGAAACATGATGTTGCCAAGCAAATCAGAACTCCTTCTCCTCCTCTTCTTTTTCCTCTGCTCGTCCTCCCCTTCCTCTTCTCTGCAAACCCCACTCCCTTCTAGCATGGATGATGTTACCTAGTTCGGTCATGAGATGTCTGCAAGGAAACCACTCAGCACCAAGGACCCCTCAATTCAACCCTGAGCTACAAAGATTCTCTTCTATCTATTATTATTTATCATCTTTTCTCTTCGTCTCCTTCACTGCAGGAAACTGTTGAAATCCACCCTGGTCCTCACGCCATTATTCGGGGTCCATTATATCGTCTTTATGGCTATGCCGTACACGGAGATTTCCGGAATCCTTTGGCAAATTCAGATGCACTATGAAATGCTGTTTAACTCCTTCCAGGTTCGCCCAACCTCTGTCCCGTCTTCAGAAGGGATTTAGTTCTTCAGAAGGGATTTAAACTTCAGTTTAGGATTTATGAAAGGGGTGAAAATGCAAGGAAATGATTTTTCCAGCCATGGGGGTCCGTCCATGGCTTGGACTTCAACTCCCATAATCCCACCCAGCTGAGAGGCTTCGGGTTGGACTTTGCAAGCTGGAATAGACACTTCACAAGAGTTATGGAGAATTCATTATTAACAATATCAAATAGAAAGTTAAAAATTTAAACCTAGTTATCATAGCATTTATTAGATTTAATATTAAATTAATTCTTAAATTTTAATGTCCATTATTAACTATTATCCCTCTCTGAAGTCAAATCAGATTTTATGTAATTTCACTGTTGTGGACCATCTGCTCAATCTCAGCAGCATCCCATAATTCCCCTGGAAAAGGTTTTGCCCCATTTTATGACCTTTCTGGCCACAGTTGTTAAGTGAATCACTGCAGTCATCAAGTTAGCCATACAGTTGTTAAGTGAATCTGGCTTCTCCAATTAGGCTTTGCTCATCAGAAGGTCGCAAAAGGGGATCACATGACCCAGGAGCTGACCCAGTGCGTCTGTCATAAGTACGAGTCAGTTGCCAAACATCTGAATTCATGATCATTTGACCATGAGGATGCTGCAATATGTGAAACACAGTCATATGTCCCTTTTTTCAGTGATGTTGTAACTGAGGAGTCAATAAATGAACCATTGTAAGTCAAGGACTATCTCTATATTAAGTCACCCAGGCCGTTGTAGATTGGGTCAGCTATAAGAGGCCTCCAAACTGTAGCCTGAAAACTATTCATGAAATCAATCAAAAAATCAATTTTACTCCTTATTTTTTTTTTCTTCTTAGGGATTTTTCATTGCAATTATCTACTGCTTTTGTAATGGGGAGGTGAGTGTCCCCATCTGCACAAATTCTTGGTTCAGAGTGGCAGGAGGGGAGGGAAGGGAGGAAAAGAAAGGGAAGGGAAAGGAAGGGAAAGGAAAGGAAGGGAAAGGAAAGGAAGGGAAAGGAAAGGAAGGGAAAGGAACGGAAAGGAACGGAAAGGAACGGAAAGGAACGGAAAAAAGGAAAGGAAAGAGGAGGGAAGGGAAAGGAAAGAAGAGGGAAGGGAAGGGAAAGAGGAGGGAAGGGAAAGGAAAGAGGAGGGAAGGGAAGGGAAGGGAAAGAAGAGGGAAGGGAAGGGAAAGGAAGGGAAGAGAAGAAAAGAAAGGAAAGTTGAGGGAAGGGAAAGGAAAGGAGAGGGAAGGGAAAGGAGGAAAAGAAAGGGAAGGGAAAGGAAAGGAAGGGAACGGAAAAAAGGAGAGGAAAGGGAAGGGAAGGGAAGGGAAAGAAGAGGAAAGGGAAAGGAAAGAAGAGGGAAGGGAAGGGAAAGAAGAGGGAAGGGAAAGGAAAGAGGAGGGAAGGGAAGGGAAAGAGGAGGGAAGGGAAAGGAAAGAGGAGGGAAGGGAAAGGAAAGAGGAGGGAAGGGAAAGGAAGGGAAGGAAGGGAAGAAAAGGGGAAGGGAAGACAGGAGGGAAGGGAAGGAAATGAAGGGAAGGAGGGGAAGGGAAGGGGAAGGGAAGACAGGAGGGAAGGGAAGGAGGGGAAGGGGAAGGGAAGACAGGAGGGAAAGGAAGGAGGGGAAGGGAAGGGGAAGGGAAGACAGGAGGGAAGGGAAGAAAAGGGGAAGGGAAGGCAGGAGGGAAGGGAAGGAAGGGAAGAAAAGGGGAAGGGAAGGCAGGAGGGAAGGGAAGGGAAGGAAGGGAAGAAAAGGGGAAGGGAAGACAGGAGGGAAGGGAAGGAAATGAAGGGAAGGAGGGGAAGGGAAGGGGAAGACAGGAGGGAAGGGAAGGAAGGGAAGAAAAAGGGAAGGGAAGACAGGAGGGAAGGGAAGGAGGGGAAGGGAAGGGGAAGGGAAGACAGGAGGGAAGGGAAGGAGGGGAAGGGAAGGGGAAGGGAAGGCAGGAGGGAACGGAAGGAAGGGAAGAAAGGGGGAAGGAAAGACAGGAGGGAAGGGAAGGAAGGGAAGGAAAGCGGAAGGGAAGACAGGAGGGAAGGGAAGGGAAGGAAGGGAAGAAAAGGGGAAGGGAAAGGGAAAGAAATGAAGGGAAGGAAGGGAAGGAGAAGGAAAGGGAAGGAAGGGAAGAAAGGGAAGGAAAGACAGGAGGGAAGGAAAGGGAAGGGAAGGAAGGGAAGGGAACTTTCCACCCATCCCATCCCATAATAACTGCCCTTTTGTCCTGTCCAACCCCCACCCTTTTGTCCCCTCCGTAGGTCCAATCCGAGATCAAGAAGTCATGGAGCCGATGGACTTTAGCACTGGACTTCCGTAGAAAGGCCCGGAGTGGGAGCACCACCTACAGCTATGGACCTATGGTATCCCACACCAGTGTCACAAATGTCACCCCCAAAGGGGGCACACCACTCCCTCTCAACGGGAAACCGGCCTCGGGCGCTCTCAATGGACACCGGAATTTGCCAGGCTACATCCGGAATGGGTCCATTTCGGAGAACTCGTTGGCGTCTTCGGGGCCCGAGCACTACAGCAAAGAGGAGGAATATCTCAACAGCTCCGGACTCTACAACGGCTTCAGGCCAGCTGCCTTGTTGGAAAAAGAAGAAGAAACTGTGATGTAACAAAAGGAGATGATGGTTAAAAAGCCCCGCTTAGGGGTCCCTGAAGGCACTAAGGGTGGCAAGTAACTTCCAGTCAATTGATTCCCCATCATGGGGAATCAATTTGGGAAGGGGAAGGTTGACTCTCCACCTGAATTCTTTGCTACGAGAAACGGCATCTGGCCGGAGTGAAAGACGGCAACACTTTTTGGCGACCCAGCAGAGACTCCGCGTTCTCCTTCCCTAGAAGGCAAGAGTGAACCCCGTTATCTTTGGGGAGCACAGGGGAAAGGGGGCCAGAGGTCCTGGGGCATTCAGAGCTTTTCTCCCTTAGGGTAACCAAAGGGATTGTGCCCGTTGACTGATCCAGACAGGATCGGTTCAGAACAAAGCTTTCTCACGGGGTTGATTTGCTTTTTAAAATTTGGTTTAGTGGGAGGGGGTGAGGAAATACCCCAACCAAACTGAATGCATGTTTTTTTTGTATCCAGACAGAACTTTTACCTCCCCCTCCTTCCAAAGATGTACTTAAATTCATGTTTTAGGTGACCAAAGGAAAACGAACCTAAGAAAAGAAAATTGAAATTATTTTCCTACTCGTCTTGTTACCTTTCTGCTTTATGTCTCGCCGCACGAGAAAATCATATTGTCCCGGGGGAGGGGGTCTTACTCCTGGTCACTCATCCCCTCTCCCACCCTCTCAAACAAAGGCACCAGGAGATTGTCCAGCACTCTTTGTGGAAGGAGAAATTGTGATTAGATCAATACCGAATTAAGCAATGAGTCAGTCAAAAAGCGAAAACAAGGAGATAATATTGTCTCTGTCTCTGGAGACAGACCATTGATTAACAATAAGAGGGGAAACAAAGGCTGGATATAGAATGAGGCGGGGAGGAGAGGAGGCCAGAATGTAGGCAACGGAGCTCTGCGTTAGGGTCCTTCATACCAGCATCAGGATGATGAGTTCCGGAACACCACTCAGCACCGAGAGCAACCCGCTGAGGATCAGACAAGCAGATTTTGAAGAGTTGTGACGCCCTGTTTGCACTATCTCCCATGGAAAGAAGGGACAAGAGGGATTTGGATAGAGAAACGGGAATTGACCCTTGTCCAACGAGGTCTGTTTTCCTCACCTCCCAAACATGGTGTTTTTCTACCTCTCCCATTCAGTGCCATTTGCGGCCAAAACACTAGATCCTTTCTGGGTGTGTGTATGTGTGTGAGACCTTGGGTCGCCCCCAGAGGGACAGAGGCTTGGATGCTAAACGTGGTGGCATATATGTGAATTTGCACATGAGCAAGCAACCCCAAAGAGGACAGCGTGATGTCTTCCCCGGCCTCTGTGACAGTGGGGCTGGATCACACGGAGCCCAAAAACAGGAGGTTGCTCTGTTTTCCAAAGATCTCGGCTACGACGGAGCCAAAAATAAGTGGACAGTTTTGCTTTTAAGGCTGCACACGGAGGCAATGTTGTATTAAGATGACAAATTTCAAGCTAATCCTAGTGAAAACCTCTCTCTTGCCAACGGATCTTATTCCCATCAGGAACTGCCATTCAATTAACAGACTGAGAATCGGGGTTTATTTCCCCCAACCCCACAATTTAGGAAGAAGGAACTATAAGACATCTTCCCAGCATTGCACAGGGAATCCTTGCCTTACGACCACAGGTGGGGGGCCAGAATTTCCGTTGCTCAGCAAAAGTGGCCATTAAGAGAGGCGCATCCAATTTCACAACTCTTTGCTGTGGTTGTTAAGCGAGCCATTCACAGTTGTTAAGTCGTTAAATGGATGACACTGACGTTAAGCAAATCTGGCTTCCCCAATCGACTGTCCAAAGCCCGTTGGGAAAATTGCAAGGGGAAATCATGTGACTCTCGTGGCGCTGTAACCGCTGTAACTGCTGTAAATACAGATAATCCTCGACTCACAACGGTTCATTTAGTGACCACACAGGGCCACTGGAGCATCTCATATGGTTACATGATCAAAATTCAGGTGTTTGGCAACTGACTCGTATTTATGACGATGTGCCTGGGGGGGGGGGGGCTGGAGTCATGTGATCCCCTTTTGCGACCTGACCAGGAAAGCCAGATATTCATTTAACAACCAGGTTCCTTGCTTAACAAGTGCAGTGACTCACTTAACAACAGTGGCAAGGAAGTCATAAAAATCAGGCTAAAAAAACCCCTCCCTGAACAAACGCCTTGCTTAACAATAGAAATGTTGGGCTCCATTCTGGTTTTAAGTTGAGGATCCCCTTTATGCGCCGGTTGCTGAGCATAGCTGAATTCTGATCAGGTGACCGCAGGAAAATTGCTGGCGTTGTAAGTGTGAGGAACGTTTGTAAGTCACTTTTTTGAGCGCTGCTGTAACTTCAGCATGAATGGTTGTTAAGTCAAGGTCTACAAAGCAATCCATCCCAATTGAGCTGGGACTAATAATGTCATTTTGTTTCCTGTTCCCCAGTTTTTAATTATTATCATTAAGGCCATTGCACAAACGATTTAGAAAATTTATCCTCTGCAAATACTGAGTTAATTGCATGAGCGCCTGTTTGGCTGCAAAACTCCTTTCTTTTCTAAATAAATGCCCCCTTGTTAAAAACTACAACACCCAGAATCCCTTGCAGGAAGCCAGATTAACATATCTATCGTTGCTGCTTCGATCAAGGACTGGCTGGCTTGGATCGGAACCCATTGTTATAGATTAACAAAGTTGGAAGGGACCTTGGAGGTCATCTAGTCCAACCCCCTTCCCATCTTCCAGTGCCTGCAAAGGGTGGGATACCCAGAAAGATGAACCCAAGGTCTTCATGGCACCAGTTGCAGAAATCATTTCAACTCCCTTCCCGCCCTAGAGAAGGAACTCTGGTCAAATCCACCCTTTGCAATAATAAGTGGACATTGGCAGAATTTTTTTTTTTAATCACTCTGGAAATTAAGAAGATTGAGGGGGTGGGTTTAAAAAATAATAAACATAACAAGCTGGATCCTGCCCTTCAAATTTGCACAATGGATGTTATATTGTCTAATAATTTATTCCACCGTGTTTCGTGTAATTTATGCTGCTTCGGTGAATTTTGTGAAGAGGGTGTGGAGCGGTGGGTGCTTCCTACAGTCTCCGATCCACCCCGAGCAATGAATCCCTTAAATCGCTAAAATTCTTACTCAAACCCCCGCCTTTCCAAAATCTGTACCCTATATGGTCGCAGCCATAAGGACTGGGAACTTGCCCGTTTAAAACCAAATAAAAGCTGAACTCTATAACTAATGCCGGCATCCCTCTGGTTTTTATTGCTTGTGTGTTTCCATGGGTCGCAAGGACAGGTCGACTTATGACCACAATTGAGCCCAAAACATCCATTGGTAAGCAAGAAGGTTGTTAAGAAAGTTTTTGCCCTATTTTATGACCTTTTTCCCACGTGTTGTTAAGTGAAATGATGCAATTAAGTTTGCAGCACAATTGCTGAATGAATCTGGTTTTCTCCGTTGGTTTTTGCTTGTTGGACAATGGTCATAAATACGAGCCGGTTGTCCAAAATTTGACCATGGAGATGATGCAATAGATATGTGGAAAATGGTCATACATCCCGTTTTTTTGGGGGGGGGGGCATTGCAATTTTGAATGGTCACTGAACGAACTGTTGTAAAACAAAGGAGTGCCCATAAAATTCTCTCTCCTTCTAACAAGGTTAGATGGTAAAAATTGGGACAGGAAAAGGAGGGAGACAATTATTGTGTGGTCCAGCATCAGGGATAGAAGAGGAGGTGGTTGCAGGGGCGGGGGACTCTGAGGTCCATGGTGCTCTCTGAACTTGATGGTTTTCCTACAGACATTTTCAAACCCAACATCATCACCATCAATGCTAGAACCTAGAACTTCCCCTCTTCCTTCTAGCCCTGATGATGTTCCCTAGTTGGGTCATGAAATGTCTACAGGAGAACCACCAATCCCAGAGACATCCCAGATGTTTCCAGCCAGAAGGAGGAGGAGGAGGAGGACTGCGGGGTCCTGGGTGCTCTCTAAGCTTGGTGGTTGTCTTGCAGACATTTCTTTACCCATGTTGGTAACATCATCAGTGCTAGAAGGGAGGGAGGGTTATGGGGAGGGAGAAGGAGAAAGAGAAGGAAGAGGAGAACGAGTAGGGGAGGGATACAGGGAGGAGGAGGAAGAGAAAGAGGGGGAGGAGTAGAAGGAGGAGGGAGGGAGGAAGATGAGAAACATGAGGAGGAGAGGGAGGGAGGGACAGAGGGAGGGAGGAAAGGAGGGAGGAAAGAGAAGGAGGAGGAGGAGTTGGACCACGAGGAGGAGGAGAAGGACGGTGGGATCCTTGGTGCTCTCTGAACTGGGTTATTTTCTTGCAGACATCTCATGGCTCAACTAGGGAACATCATCAGTGCTAGAAGGGAGTAGAGTTTGTGGAGAGGAGGAGGAGGATGACTGCGGGCTCCTTGGTGCTGAGCCCGGTTGTTTTCTTGAAGAAAGCAATCATAAGTTGAGGACTAGCTGCATAAGCTTGATTTTTGATAGCTTGGATCTCCCAAACACAGAAAGGAACAGATAGAATCGCCAGCTATGTGTCACAGAAATCCAGGTTGCCAAGGGTGAGAAGCCTCATCTGAGATTTTGTTCCAGATTTTTCCAAGCAAGAAAACTTTGGCTTCAATTTGCACCCACATTATGTACACAGACACACACAGACACAAATGCGCGCGTGCATACACAACAAGCAACGCTTGGCAGGCAGCTGCCAGTGCCCCACCAACTTTTAATCCAATTGTCGTTTTGAAAAGCCAGATGCCCAAAATTTCTTCCCCAAGTTGTAAAGTGACGTTCGAAACACAGAATGTGGGATGAGATGCTCTGATTGCAATTATCTCATTGCTCAATCCCTGCGCATTCCAGCACTTTTCCAGGTGACATTTATTTATGGATTCCCACCCAAAAAGTTTACAGTTTTATTTGTTTGTTTATTATTTGCATTACATTTTTTTTTTTACATAAAGTAATAAACTAGTTTATTGCTTTATAACTTGCTCAAGGCAGTGGACACAGGTAATAAACCTTTTCTCCTCCTATTTTCCCTGACAACAACAACCAATGTGAGAACTGAGGGACAATGATTGGGACAAAATCACCCAGCTGATTTCATGACCAAGGTACAACTAGAATTCACCGTCTCCTAATTTCTGGGCCAGAACCTATTGGTGTGGCCTTTTCCACCTCTATATTTTCCTCAAATGTCCAACAGGTATTTCATGATGGAATCTGCAATGATGATATTTTCTATACAGATCAAGGATTTTCTTTCTTTCTTTCTTTCTTTCTTTCTTTCTTTCTTTCTTTCTTTCTTTCTTTCTTTCTTTCTTTCTTTCTTTCTTTCTTTCTTTCTCTCTCTCTCTCTCTCTCTCTCTCTCTCTCCCTCTTTCTCTCTTTCTTTCTTTCTTTCTTTCTTTCTTGCAGGAAACAATAATTTAGGAAAATAAATCACATTTTTAGTAACTTGTAGTCATTCTATGCATTCTATGTTACCCAGGAAAATGAAAAACACATGATGGTAGAGCCAGCATGACATTCCATTGAGGAAAAGGATGTTTTTTAATAATAATTTTTATTATTATTACTATTGTAAAACTTGTGTGGACAGCTGTAAATCCAAAACAAGAGACTGAAAAGAAAAGAACATTTTTTTCCAATTTTACAGTTCATGATTTGCAATGAAAACCAGAGCTGGGAAGGGCTGAGCGAATGCACAAGAATTGTTTGCAATATGAAGAGTTCCAAGAATGAACAAATTGTTTCTGTAGTGTCTCTCAACACGGTTATTCTTATTAATAAATTTTTGATTCTGGCAGCCAGTTCCCTCAGCTTAATTCTCATCAGTCTTCCCTAAGCTTGCTCTTTGTTCATGGTTGCAGGTGCCACAGGTATGGATCCGGGTCCAAAAAAGATAGACGAGTTAGGAACCCAGTAGCAGCTAATTGAACTTGGTCTCAAGGAGTGAAGGAGGAAAGGAATGGAAGAGAGACCACCAGGTGTCCCCTCGAGAGGCGGCATCCAGATATTTTCCAGTGAACATTAAAAGATTAGAATTGGTTAATAATGGGAGAACCGGAAGGGTATAATGTGAATGATAAAACAAAAGATCATTTGGAAAAAAGAGAAGGGAGGGAGGAAGAAAGGAAGAGAGGGAGGGAGGAAAGAAGGAAGGGAGGATGGAGGGAGGGAGGGAGAAGGATAGATGGATGGAAGGAAGGAAGTTAGGGTGGATAGAAGGGAAGGAAGGAAGAGTGTGAGAGAGGGTGGGAGGGAGAAAAGAAAAGAGAAAGGGGGGGGAGGCCAGAAAGTGGGAAGGAAGGAAGGAAATGAAAAAGGAATTGAAAGTGAAAAAGGAAGGAAGGAAATGAGGAGGAAATAGAAAATGAGGGAGGTGGGAAGGAGGGAGGGAGAAGGATGGATGGATGGAAGGATGAATTGAAGGAAGTTAAGGGGATGGAAGGAAGGGAAGAAGGGAGAGAGGGAGAATGGGAGGAAGGAAGGGTGGGAGGAAGAGAAGGAAGGAAGAGTGTGAGGGAGAGAAAGGAGAGAGGAAAGAAAGAAGAAAAGAGGTGGAGGCAGAAGGTAGGAAGGGAGGGAGGGAGGGTGTGAGGGCAGAAGAGAGGGAGGGAGAAAGGAAGGAAAAGGGAAGAAAGGAAAGGAGGGGGTGAGGGAGGGAGGAGTAATTGCAATTTATATTTATGACAATTTAAATTGTCATTCGTTGAGGTCCAACCAACTGTACTGCAAAGCTCACAAAGATGGCAGGATATAATTCCTAGATGGAAGTGAAGGTTTAACTCATTTTTTATGTTTATTTTAACCCAGTGGAAGGATGGACAACTGCAAATTCTGAGCAAGAAATTGCAGCAGTGAAAAAATTTGCTGATTGGGCAAATTCCAAGCGGTTGCAAAAATCTTGGTCCCCCTGCCATCTGGATTCTGGAGCACCCTCATTAACAACTACTTGTACTTAATTACTTTCCAGTAATTCCTTGAAATGGAATCTGGCTCATTGAATCGTTAATTTAACAATCAGACACTTCACTTGACAATTGCAGAATCTTTTTATTTTATCTTTTTTTTTATTGTCAGCCTGTTTGTCAAAACTTCCCATAACATTTAAAGCAGAGTTTCTCAAATGTGGCCCTGCCCCTTTAACATGTATGGACTTCAATTCTCAGAATTCCCCAGTCAGTGCAGGGGTTGGCTGGGGAATTCTGGGATCTGAAGTCTACATATCCTAAAGTGGCCACATTTGAATAAAAAGGCTAAAGTTTAGAAGATTGTTATTGTTAATCTAGTCTATGGAAGAATCGCAGGACATCTGAACTGAAGAAACACCTGAGATCATCTAGTCTAACCCCCTGATCAGTGCCATCATCCAATTAGTCATCCATAACCCCAATCTATAGTGGCTTAGCCAAACTATAAATAAGGCCTAAATTCCAGGAATTTTTGTAGTTTAAGGAATCAGGTTTGCAAGGTATGGATGCTAATTACAAACTGGTGAATGGAATGTTATTTCAGATAGATACATAGTTTATAGAAAGATGGATAGTTGAATGGATGGAGAGAGGAGGGGAGAAATAATAGTAAGGTGACCGACTGTCCTCCCTAAGCTCTGTCCTCTCTCGAACAGTGTCCTCCTACATGTCCTCCTTTTTGATCTTTGAAGACTAATCTATAAATCTCCGTATTTGATGGATGCCGATCCGATCCATCGTGTGTGATGTGACGTAGTTGCATTTGACATGGCGATTCGTTGAGGCTCGGTACAGTGCGGCGAGACGCGATGATGATTCGCACGCGCTCCACACAGGGGAATTGTTTTGAGAGATTATGCCTTGCGCAAGTGGCTTTGGTTTTTTTTTTCTTCAATTGATTTGTTTTCACCTTCTCATTGTAAAAAAGTTGGTCACCTTAATAATAGACAGACAGATAGAAAGATAGATTGCATATAGAGAGATAGATGATAGATAGATAAAGAGAGAGAGGGAGGGAGGCAGTACAGTAATTCTCTAAGATGGAGGGATGGATGGATGGATGGATGGATGATGATGGAGGGAGAAAGGGAGGTGAATGCATAGATAGATACATCTAGATAGGTGACAGATGTTAGATGATAGATGATAGAGAGATAGATGATAAAAACACACACATACAAAGAGATAGAGACAGAGAAAGATTGATTCATATGTATGAATAAGAATGAATAGAGTGCAGGAGTTTTTATTCAATTAACAATTAATTTTATATTGAATTGAATCTTTGCAAAGCTAGGGTTGAGCTCTCAGCTCCTTTGAGAGCAACTCCTGCTAACCTCAAAGCCATTAAATCTAACTAAACTTTTCTAGCTTATAGTTTGAGGAAATATATATGTATGTATATATGATGTATCATGATATATGATATTATATATGTGTGTGTGTAAACCAAAGAAATGTTTCCTAATTTAATCAATGTTCCCTTAGGAAACCCAATTATTTCCTAAGCTATTATGCATCCTTGGTGATGGTTAAAGCTTAATCCAATCAAAGAGAATAAAAATTAATCATTCATCTAACCTTCTTTATTACTAAATAAAATATTCCTACAATCCCTGAGGACATTCTTCATTTCTGATTTAAAAAACAGCAACAACTCCTCGTGGCACAGAGAATTCAAACCTCTAAATTCCTGGTGCTGTCCCTGGTTCGAAAGATGCTTTTCTGGGCTTCGGGCAAAGAAGTTACTTGTCGTCTCATTGCATTTTCACGATGGAAGCCAGATGGACATCCGTTCATTAAAAAAAAAAACTGGGAGGGAGATAATGTAATCACAAACCATTTTAGTATATTCTATTTCGGTTGATTTCACTCCAACTGTAGAAAAGCAGAAAATGTATTCTCCCTTACCACTTTCTTCTCTCAGCTGGGTTGAGATAGAGCAGGACTGCAATTAAAATTTTTCTTAGAGGAAAAGAAGCCATGAGCTTCTATCTGAGGCAAATGTGAGCATCCCTAAATCCAGGATCCCATCAGGGTGGGAAAAAAGAGAGTCCTCCCTCCCTCCTTCCTTCCTTCCTTTCTTCCTTTTCTCCTTCCTCTCACCCTCCCTCCCTTCCTTTCTTCCATCCTAACTTCCTCCCTCCCTCCCTTCTTTCTATGTTCCTCCTCCTTCCTTCTTTTTCTCCTCCCTCCCTCCTTTCTCCCTCCCTTCCTTCCTTTTATGTTCCTTCCTTCTCCTTCCTTTCTTTTCTCCTTCCTCCCACCTTCTCTCTCTCGCCCTCCCTCCCATCCATCCTAACATCCTTCCTTCCTTCCTTCCTTCCTTCCTTCCTTCCTTCCTTCCTTCCTTCCTTCCTTCCTTCCTTCCTTCCTTCCTTCTTCCATGACATGTCCCACTTGGATGGAAACAGGAGAATTGCATTCTATGTCTCCTGGAAAACAATTGCAAAATTTTATTATTTGCTTTAAAATGGGAAAGTTTGGCATGACCCAGAACGGAGGAATGGTTGGTGAAGATGATGGAACACATGGAGATGGCTAAATTGTCCTTTTTATTAAAAGAAAAAAGACAATCCCACATTTATGATTGGCTGGAAACCCTTGGTAGCGTTTTTACACACAATGAAACAAAATGATTTAACAATTGGGAGGTTAGGGGATTGGGAAAAAAGCAGGATAAGAGAAAAGAGATTTTTTTGTATTTATTAAAGAGATCATTTTGTAAATGGACTTATTTTCTGTAAAGGAAACTGGAAACCTCTTGTAACTTTTTTTTTGTTCTCTTTCTTCTTCTTTTTTCTGCATCCTCCCCCCACTTTCCTTCCCTTCCCTTCCCTTCCCTTCCCTTCCCTTCCCTTCCCTTCTCTCCCTCCCTCCTTTCCTTTCCTTTCTTCTCCTCTCCTTTCCTTTCCCTTTCTTCCCTTCCCTTCCCTTTCTTTTCCTTTCCTTTCTTTTCCTTTCCTTTCCTTTCCTCTCCTCCCCTTTCCTTCCCTTCCCTTCCCTTCCCACCCTTCCCTTTCTTTTCCTCTCCTCTCCTTTCCTTTCCCCTTTATTTCCTCTCCTTTCCTTTCCTCCCTCAATCCCTCATTCCTTTCTTTTCCTTCCCTTTCCTCCCTCCCTCTTTCCTTTCCTTTCCTTTCTTCTCCTCTCCTTTCCTTTCCTTTTCTTCCCTTCCCTTCCCTTTCTTTTCATTTCCTTTCCTTTCTTTTCTTTTCTTTTCTTTTCTTTTCTTTTCTTTTCTTTTCCTTTCCTTTCCTCTCCTCTCCTCCCTTTCCCTTCCCTTCTCACCCTTCCCTTTCTTTTCCTCTCCTCTCCTTTCCTTTCCCCCTTATTTCCTCTCCTTTCCTTTCCTCCCTCAATCCCTCATTCCTTTCCTTCCCTTTCCTCCCTCCCTCTTTCCTTTACTTTCCTCTTTCTTCCTCCTGCCCTTCCTCTCTTCCTCCCTCCTCCTTTCTTCTTTCCTTCTTTCCTTCCTTCCTCTCCCCCTTCCCCTCCTCCATTAATAATAACAACAACAACATAGAAGAGACTCTGCTATTAAGCTAAAAGATGTATTCCTTTTTTCAAATCATAGAAATGACTCACTCTCCTTTGGTATTTCTGGTTTATCTTTTTTTAATATTATAAGATAGATAAGATAAGATATGATAAATTTATTGTCATTGTGCTCAGGAACCTGAGAACAATGAAATAAGGTGCTCTTTCGCAACATACAACTAAACAACACCAAAAAATGTATACAAATAACAATATAAAACAAATTAAAACAAATAACAATTTAAAAACTGTACAACCAGGATATATATATATATATATGTTAAGACCACCAGATTCATAACTCTGCATTTAACCTGATCACAGCACTTAGGTAAAAGCTAGGTTTAAATCTACTTGTCCTGGCTTTCAGCACTCTATATCGTCTTCCTGACGGTAGGATCTCAAACATCGGGTGGCCTGGATGTGAAGGGTCTTTCAAGATCTTTTGTATCTTCCTTCTACATCCCATGTTGTACAAATCCTCCAATGAGGGAAGAGAACATCCACTGATCTTTTGTGCCCTTTTTATCACTCTTTGGAGTGCCTTTTTCTCCGCCTCTGTACAACTCCTAAACGACACACAGAGGCAATAAAATAAAATGCTCTCTATAGAGCTTCGATAAAAGGCAAGCAACAGACTTTCTGGCAGTTGTTGTGATCTTAAAGGTCTTAAAAAATGCAGTCGTTGATGAGCCTTGTTTTCTAGGGCTAAAGTATTTGCTCCCCATGTTAGATCCTGTTTCAGGGTGATACCTAAAAGCTTACATTCTGCCACCTGTTCTACCAAAACACCATCGATGTACAACGGTTGAATGTCCGAACTGCTCTTCCTGTAATCCACTATGAATTCCTTCGTCTTATTTATATTAAAAATAAGATTGTTTACTTTGCACCAGAGGGACAACTGATGAACTTCATCCCTGTACGCAGACTCATCATTATATTGAGTATACATTGTACAGCTTCCGTCCTTTGTCCTCTTGTGAATACTTTTTTTTTTTTTTGGTAAAAAGAGATCTCAGTTTTATATAAGCAAACGATAAACACGAGATACCGATTTAAGAAAAGAAAAAGAAAGAAAAAAGTAGACAATGACTTAAGGCTTTTATTCTGTTTATGAAATATTTTTTCCTGGACATATTTTCCCCACATGGGGGAAACTTAATGACAGTGGAAAATGTGATCAGCCACTATCCAAAGTAATGGAAATCAATGTAGAGATGAGAACATTCAAACACGATAAAAAAGGATTATTCTCTCTCTCTCTCTCTCATACACACACACACATCAATCTCTTCTCCCTGGGAGAAGTCCGGTTGAATAGGGGCCAACAGTGTCAGATGGTTGAAAATTTTGCAAAGACTGGAGAACAATTTTCCTTGGCGGATGTCCACTCCTTCTCGAAGGAAATAGGCCCTGTTTCTGACAAATTATGAGGTCCCCACGGAAAGGAGAGAAGGAACAATGTTGGGGTGGGGTGTATGGTACAGCAATTGTTTTATTGTGCAGGGCAGTGTGTGCATCTCTTGGATCAGTTATATTGAGGTTTATCCCTGCCACGATTGCTGGAACTATAGGCATGTGAAAAGGGAGAGGTTATAGACTCTTCCTCCCTCTCTTCCTCCTACGCCTCCTCTTCGCAACTCTTCCTCCCTCCAGCAATGGTGATGTCCCCTAGTTAGGTAGTGAAATGTCAACAAGAAAACTACCAAGCTCAGAATGCACCCAGGACCCCACATTCTTCCTCCTCTTCCTCTTCACAGCCCTGACAATGTTCCCTCATTGGGTCACGAAAGATCTGAAACTTCACAGTTCAACCTTAAGCTAAATTCTCTTCTATCAACCATTTTTCTTAGTGATTCTCCTTGAGCGAAAAAAAAAAGACTACTCCAGGTGGTTTTCCTACTAAAAATATCCACCCCGTCTTAAGACACGGTGGTTGCCAAACTTTCGGCTTCTGCCAAGCATCTGGCATCTCCTGAGCTGTAAGGCACACGGCATGCCACTGTGAATTGGCTTCCCCAATCGTTTTTTTGCAAATGGCATCTCTCGGATAAACCCGGCGTGTTGGTGGGTTCCCAAATGGCACGTCTGCCATGCCCTTAAAGAGCTCGGTGCCAGCCAGTCGTGGTAAGGCATTCTTTCTTGTGCCAAAGGGAGGGGTTATTTTGGGGAGGAGCAGGCTGAAATGAGGCCAAGATGCCCACAGAGATGGAGAAGTTGATGGTACTAGTGCTCTATAGCTTCTTTCTCCTCTCCTCCATCAAATACGCTCAGGAGACTTTTGAGGTTTGGCGGGGAGCTGCTAAATTCAGGGAAGGAATTTGCGGCAGGGGGCGTCTTCTGGAAGAGTTAGGGTTTCCTGTATTCCTCCAGGACTGCTCCCCCAGAGTCAAGGTGTTGTGGCCCAACAGCAGCCAGTGGAGCTGGTGGTAGACTGGGACGGTGAGGAGGTTGGGGGAGGAACATAGGCCAGTCCTGGAGTCTAGGGGAGGCTTGGACGAGGGCTCTGCGTCGGAGGCAGAGATGGGGCCAGGGCCGTCCGACAGTTATCAGCTGCCTTCGGAGTTGGACATCAATGGGGAAGAAGAACAGCCGGAGCCTGTTCCCAATGTGCACATGCACAGAGCTGCCAGGAGAAGGGAACAGTTAAGGAACAAGGGTCGACTCGGGAGTAAAGCCACAGGTGGATGGTGAATGGCCCCTCCCAGAGGGAATAAAACAGGAGCGAAAGGGGAGTGGGGTTTTGCAGGAAACAATTAGTTCATTGCGGCATGCTTGCCAAGTATTGCGGCGTCTGAAAGATATTGGCCTGGCAACTCTCAAGCCTGATAAAGGTCTGTAATTGGGAACTATCTTGAAAGACTGTTGGCCGGGACTTTGCTGGAGAGGAAATTCATTTTAAATTAAATAAAAGGGTTTAACGGAATGAGGACTCAGCTTCGTGCTGTTAAGGAAGGCTCGGTCAGAACACAAAGAGATTTATCCTCACACCCAACCAACGATTTGGTTTCCAGAAAAATCTCCTTTTCTTGGTTGTTCTCAAGCCACACTGGTTTCCCATCGTATTCCCAGTGGGGTTTAAGCCGCCGTAGGTCTTCCTTCATCTGGGTGTTCAGAAAACACATTGGGCTTTTTAGCTGCGGTTTCTTGTCAATGGCTCAACTGCAATGGAGGGGATCCATTAATATTTGTCATGCCTTTTCCCCTGTAGGCCTTCTTTCTTTCTTTCTTTCTTTCTTTCTTTCTTTCTTTCTTTCTTTCTTTCTTTCTTTCTTTCTTTCTTCCTTTCTTTCTTTCTTTCTTTCTTTCTTCCTTCCTTCCTTCCTTCCTTCCTTTCTTTCTTTCTTTCTTTCTTTCTTTCTTTGTCTTTCTTTTTCTCTTTCTTTCTTTCCTTCTTTATTTTTTCTCTTTCTCTTATCTTCCTCCTTCCTTTATTCTTTCCTTCCTTTGTTCCATTCTTCTTCCTTCCTTCCTTTTTTCTTTCCTCCCTTTCTTTCTTTCTTTCTTTCTCTTTCTTTTTCTTTCTTTCTCCTTCCTTCCTTTTTCCTTTCTTTCTCCTTCCTTCCATTGTTAGTTTCTTCCTTCCTTTTCCTTTCCTTCCATCCCTCCTCTCTTCCTTCCTTCCTTCCTTCCTTCCTTTTTCTTCCTTCTCCTCTTTCCTTCCATGACGTCCAATTTCAACCACACTCACCATTAATATTATGTAACTCACCCTGAGACATTTTATCCAGATATACCTATCAAGTCCTCGCGCTCCCTTTACCTGTTAAAACTGAGGCACTTATGCCTGTCCAGATTCCATGGACTAATTTTGTTTTTTAGCATGAGGTGGGAGGTCTATTCGGGTAGTCCTTGGCTTACAACAGTTCATTTAGTGACCAAAGTTATAACAATGCTGAAAAAGGTGACTTATGACCCTTTTTCGCACTTATGACCATTGCAGCATTTGCCCATTATCACATAATCAAAATTCAGATGCTTGGAAACTGACTCATAGTTATGACGGTCGCAGTGTCCTGGGGTCACGTGATCCCCTTCTGCAACCTTCTGACAGATCAGAACAACTGCAGTGATTCACTTAACAACTGTGCCCAGAAAGGTCATAAAATGGGACAAAACTCACTCAGCCAAGGTCTCACTTATCAGCAGGAATTTTGGTTTCAATTGCGGTCGTAAGTCAAGGACTACTTGCAAATGGAATAACAAACCAATAAATAGAAATATTTTAACTTAATTAAGATTCTCGGGTTTTAAGTTTTTCAAGTCCATCTGGCTTCAACAGGGAAAAAAAAACCTGAATCATGGTTTTGTTTTGGGTTTGTTATTTTGCCATTTGCAAGATTTCTGGAGACTTTCAAAGAGGCTGAATATAATTTATATCAATAAAGGAGACATTGCTGGCTAATAAGATATTTTAAAAAAATAAAAAATGAACCCTACAGCCAAAATTATCTGCAAACATCTTTTCTGTAGCTCATTGCAGATCTGGCAGGCCATTTTTTTTAATGGGTGAAATTCAAACCAGGTGATATTTCTCTGGCTTTCATCGCAGCGATATCCTCTCACAAATGAACATCGTTGATAATTTAATCATTTGTTCGGCTGAAATGGCTCGAAGAAAGGAGCTTGGAAGCGGAAAAAAAACAAATCTGGCTTTAAACAGCCAGAAGAAGATTGGAAAGAGATGGAACCTATGCACAGCCACAATTGGTTCCTAAAAAGAACACCCCAAAACGGGACAAACAACCTGGAACGATATCAACCTCAGGGCCCATAAAACAGTCCCGAACAATTTCTGTGCAAATGTGTGTTTCTCAAACAGGTAGATTTTGTCTTCTGCAAGAATGTCTTTTAGCGGTCCGTTTTATTTTTGTAAATAACATAAAATAAAACAAAACTACTCTGCTTTCAGACATTTGTTTAGTGACCGTTACAAACAGCACTGATGGAGAAAGTGACTTCTTTTTTTTGCAAAATTTCACAAAAAAAAAAATAAAATTGCAAAATTCCAAAAACTGCACGTGTAACTATTGCAGCATCCCAGCCATCAAGAGGTCAAAATTCTGACGTGTGACAAATGACTCATGTTTTAGGGTGGGCTTCTACCCGTTTGCAACAGTTTGGGGGAAGCGGATGTTAATTTTTCATCTGGTTCGCCGACTGGTTGCAATGACTGGCTGGCCCCGCCCACCGTGCCCCTCCCAGGTGTCCCCACAGGGCCTGTTTTGAGTGCAGGTAAGTGCAGGGCGCATGTGGAAACTCAGGAGGGTGAAAAGGAGGCCTCCAGGGGGCCTCCGGAGCCTAGAGAAGGCAAAAACAGCGCCCCCCGTGGTCCAAGAGGCAGACTAGGCCATGGCCACCCAGCAACCAGACAGAGAACTAGTTGCAGAAATTTTTGGAGCTCACCCCCCTGCCGCCCATTTTTATGCTGGTCACAGTGTCCCTGAGGGGGTCACATGATCCCCTTTTGCGACCTGTCAGTGGGGAAGCCCAGATTCACTTAATGACCATGTTCCTAATTTACCAACTGCAGTGATTCACTGAGCAACGGCGGCAAGGAAAGTTGTAAAATGGAGCTAAACTAACTTAACAAATGCCTCACTTAGCAACGTAAATTTTGGACTACGTTTTTGGTCATGGTTCGAGGACTACCTAGATTCATCCCAAGGCCAATTTTAAGCATTATCCATTGATAATAATTGATCATTTGAATAAGCAAATATTTCTTCCCATTTCAAATAAACCTCCTGAAAATCCGCTGGAATTTTTCAAGTTTTATTTTCCTATAGTTGAACAGATCTCCGTCTTTCAAGGAGGATCAAGAAAAAAAATTGCAGAGGTTTTTGTTTTTTTTTCTTCCCTGCAGAAAAAAATATTTATACAGCGGCCACCCGTCAATATTTTTTAGAACTTTACGAGAAATGTGTGCAGCCTTTGAAACGTTGTGGGAGGATTTTTCAAAGAGGACAAAAAAAAAAAATGCTGATATTGAGACACCCATTAAATTATTGGGTATTAAATCGTTGTGGCTTTGCTACAACCCTCTTCCTGGGAACACAAGAGGCCGGAAAGGCCTCACAAAGTGAGTTGTGCAACGTTTAACCAAAAATGTACAGTTGCTTTGAGGTTGGTTGGGGGTTTGGGGGTAGAAATTGTTCCCAAAATCGTTTTGTTTCTCTTTTCCGGCTTTGTGCAATTGTGTAGGTCCTTTCAGACTGCCTCAAAAATTGGGAGAAAGATAGAACAAAATTCTTGAATCTTAGGGTTGGAAGGGACTTTTGGGGACATCTAGTCCAACCCCCTGCTCAACTAGGGATCATCCTCAGTGCTAAATGGGTTTCTTCTGTATTTATATTTAGTCCCTTCTGGCACTGATGATGTTTCCTAGTTGGGTCATGAAACGTCTGCAAGAAAACCACCAAGTTCAGAGACCACCATGGACCCCACATTCCTTCTCCTTCTCCTTTATAAAACTTTAATAAGGCCAGGCATCCAGTATTGGTCACCACATTACAAAAAAGACATGGAGGCTTTGGAAAAGGGGCAAAAAAAGAGCAATTCGGAAAATTAAAGGCCCGGAGACTAAAACACATGAAGGATTTGGGTGTTTATAGTTTAATTTGAAAAATGGGGGGGGGGGAGAGGTTTAAGGTATTTATCAAAGCCCCTGAAGGCAGGACAAGAAACAAAGGATGGAAACTCACCAAGCAGAGAAGCAACCTGGAATTAAGGAGAAACATCCTGAGGACAATTAACCTGCAGAACTTCTTGTCACCAGAAGTTGTAAATGTTCCAACACCAGAAGTTTTTAAGAGGAGACTGGACAGCCACTGGTTTGAAATGGTATAGGGTCTCCTGCCTGAGCAGAAGGGGGGATTGGAGTAGATGACCTTCAAGGTCCCTTCCACCTCTATTCTGATTCCTCCACACACACACACCTCAATCCTTCTAGCCTTGATGACATTCCCTAGCTGGGTCATGAAACATCTGAAGTTCAACCCTGAGCTACAAAGATTCTCCGAATATGCTCACCTAAAGGGAAGCTCCAGCAGTGGGAACAATTCAAATTCTTTCAGAATTATTTTCTCACTCCCACCCAAGAGAAGCATTGAATTCCCAACTTTTGCCAAATGACATCATCTGTGGATAGACAGCGGTCCCCTGCTTGGCATGGAGAAAGCCCTCTTCTTCTTCTCCAGGTCTCACCCAGGAGAGAGAGGCTCAGAAGGACATCCGGAAGACATTTCCAGATGTTATGGAGCCTTTTTGTCCCCGAGACTGTGCCAAGAAAAGGGGGCACAGGTTGTATTCGCCCCCAAATCTAATTACCACTTCTTGCTCCACCTGTTAAATGGGATGGGATTTCTAGATGCCAGCCTCAAATTGCTTCCTGCTCATGCTAAAAAACAGATTAACAGAGCTGGAAGGGACCTTGTAGGTCATCTAGTCCAACCCCCTGCCCAAGCGGGAGGCCTTACACCATTTCTGACAGATGGCAG